>VDFB02179234.1:107954454-108062071 GCA_007258455.2 Sequoia sempervirens
AAAGGTATAGATGTTTTTCAATCAACCTATCAATCAAGACTTTAGTCGTAATTCAAATAGAAAACGAATAATAATTATTTATTAAATTCAAAGTAAAGCATAATTTATTTTGGTGGAAAGCTGAGAATCTCCTTTAAAAACCCTTTTCGTTTCATCAATTTTGGGTAAAGAAAAAGTCGTCAGCCACATACCCTACACACACCCATCATATCGACACTTTTTGGCCCATCATGATCCTGCACATACCCTTTTCTTAGATAAATTTTGGAGATAAAAGCAGACCAACATGGTCTAAAGTATAGTTTACCCAATCAAATTTGTATCCTTATCAGAGGAAATGACTTGAGATAATATCGAATTATGATATAAAGGGAAAGGAAAACCGAGTTGCGGATGCCTTAAGTCGAAGGAGACATATCTCCTTGATGATATCTATTCATTATATTTTCAAGAATCAAGTGTGGTAGAATTCTAAGGGAGATGTTTCATTTAATTTGAATGGATTGCTAAGTATCAGAGGAAGGAGCTAAGTACCAGACTCTGAGGAGTTAGGGAATATGGTGTGGTAAGAAGTTTATTTGGCACCATATTCAAGACATCTTGGAATGAAAAAGCTATTGGATGATGTGAAATCGCTATATTTTTGGAAAAGAATGAAGAGAAGATGCTAAAAGTTTTGTAGCAAGTTGTCTAGAGTGCCAAAGGGTGAAGATAGAATGTCATCACTTGACATGACTTTTATATCATCATGAAATTCTAGAAAGGAAGTGGCAGATCATTAGTATGGATTTTGTATAGGGTCTTCCTATGTCAAAGATTTGGAATAATGTTATTTTGGTAGTGGTGGATAGGCCCACCAAGGTATCCCATTCAACATCGACGAAATTTGATAGGTGGGGCACCAGTCATTACCATAAATTCAAGCAAGGAGTTTTTTGGTTGCATGGTGTTCCTGAGAAGGTTATCTTAGAAGGGATGCACATACAATGTTAAGGATTTAGTAAACTATATTCACCTCATTAAAAAATCAATTGAATATAAGCTCAACTTATCACCCTGAGATAGATAAGTCAGACAAAAAGGGTAAACCAAGTCTTGGTGGATTTGTAGAATATTCTTATTTCAACAATTCCTATCATTTGGTGATAATACTTTATCTAATTGAAACATTATACGAAAGGAAGTTCCAAATTCCTATAAGTTGGGATAAGCTAGAAAATAGGATTAGCCTTAAAGTCTAGAAATGTTGTCGGAAATGGAAGAGAAGATCAGGTTGATCAAGAAGAGAGATAAGTGAAGAAAAATGATAGGAAAAAGAATTAAGATGATGCTAAGCATATACCAAGACAATTCTCAAGGGAGAAAGAGTGCTTAAATCATGCAAGCTCTTCCACTATGTTAGCAGGGTTACTCAGTGTAGGTCTAGTGGGACCAGATTGTAGAGGATAGTGCCACAATGGAAGATTGTAATGAGATCAAAATGGAATATTTTCCTATTTCTTATATGATTTTGAATTCTTTTGAAAGTAAAACCTTTATTTGACTTTATCTATATGTTATGATACTTTATATCATTGGGGATGATTATTCTTAAGGGGGGGGATATGTTACACCCCAATGCTAAATTACCAAATTACTTTTTTCCTTTATGAGTAAATATGATTCTAATGCAAGATTATGTCTTGATGATGTTTAATGGATGAATGAAATATATGAATATGCATTATGATGAAATTAATTTTTAAATGCTTTAATGATGCTTATGTTATATAATGAATGTGAATAATATAATATCAACTAACTTCGAACATGTTGCTCTAAGTTGAATGCAAGAAGAGTTCGAACCCTCCAATGGGGGAGGGAGAGTATCATCCTAGAGAGGAGGTTGGTATTGGAACCATTGGTATATTTATTTGAGTAGACACACACACTCACATGCATAGGTTAGAGGAACCTTTTTAGGCCAATCTATTTATCATGTTGGTAAGTGTTAAACCTAAGTTGATAGGATTTTTGGTCAGTTATGATTGTTCATCATTGATCCTCCTTGACCATTTAATCAAATCAAATCAAAATAATGAAACTTTTGTAAATAGCATTATTGCATGTAATGTATATTTGAATATGTGTGTGTGTGTGTGTGTGTGAATATAGGCATACAACAAATTCATCGCCAACAATTTACCGATGGAAAATTCACCGCCAGTAATTCACCGTGGGAAAATTCACCGCTATGACAAATTCATTGTGGGAAAATTCACCGCCATGACAAATTCACCACCAACAATTCACCGAACGGAAAATTAACCGCATTAATGTTTTTCAATATATACTTCAAAAACTTTAATTTTTTTTTTTAAATAATTTTCACCTTGTTACAATACAATTTTATTTTTTAAATATTTTTTATGTTTATTTTGATATGAAAATTATGCACTAATTTTCATAAAAAGTTTAAAAGAAATAAAATTATTTACTTTAATTTCTACTTCAAATATTATTTTATTTTTCCATGTGTTTATTTATATATACAATTTTTTACTTTTCCCTGTGTTCTTTTATTTTATACAATAAACATAAAAAAAAAATTAAAAAATATATATTATACAATATTATATCATGAAACAATGGAATTTTATTTTATTTTATGTAGAATATTATATATACAATTTTTTATTTTTCTATATGTTTCTTTGCACAAATATTAAAAATATATATTTTTCCATGTGTTTATTTATGATATTAAAATTAAGTTAATGTATTTATTTTTTATTTTTATTATCATAAAATATATATTGAAAAATATTTTTATTTTTATTATCATAAATCAAATTCTCTAAAGTTAATACAATTAATTTTTTATTATCATAAATCAAATTATTCTTTTGCAAAGAAAAATCAAAGTTTTTGAAATATATATTAAAAAACATTAATGGCGGTTAATTTTCTCCTCGGTGAATTGCTGGCAGTGAATTTTACTTGGCGGTGAATTTGTCATCGCGGTGAATTTTCCCACGATAAATTTGTCATAGCGGTGAATTTTCCCACGGTGAATTGCTGGCAATGAATTTTCCATCGGTGAATTGCTGACGATGAATTTTCCTAGAGCCGTGAATATATATAGGAAATGTATATATATGCAAATGTTTATGATTCTCATGGTTTACTTGAGATGTCCATGTAAGAAAGCAAGTGTACATTGGTAACATGCACGGTTACTTAAATATGAACTGCCACTAATAATAAATTTATAAGGTACTATAACAATATAAGGATGTATTTAAGGAGTACAAATATCTTCCTACACATTATGTGGTGTAACATATAATTGATTTTATTCCCATATCCCATCTTCTAAAAAACTCTATATATAATATATTTGTTTGGGATAATGATGAATTGTGATATCAAATTGAAGATTTGATTAATCAAGGTATGAACAAACCCAACTCTTCTTCATGTGGTAGTTTGATAGTTCTTATGCTAAAGAGAGATGACACATGTAACCTTTTCCTTAGCTACCATGCACTCAACAAGATCATAGTGAAGAATCAATTTCTTTTTCCATGTATTGACTATCTCTTAGACTAGCTTCACAATGCATAATTATTTGTGCAAACATTGATCTCAAGTAAGGATATCACTAGGTACCAGTTCATCTCAAAGATGTTTGGAAGATAAAAACCAAGGAAGAATTGTATGAATAGATGGTTATATCTTTTGATCTAACTAACACACCAAAAACATGCATGCACTAATTTAATCATTTGACACTTCACCAATTCCATCATTCTCTACTTGGATGACATTCTCATGTTCAACCAAACTTGGGAGGAGCATATGGAGCATATCTCATGTGTTTTTGAAATTCTACACCAATAAAGGTTACAAACTAACTTTAGTAATTGGAATTTCAATACAACACAAATTTAGTGTTTGGGCCACACCATTAATCACATAGGCACTCCCACATATGTAGATAGAATTAAAGCGATTCAAGATTGGGTGACTCTACACAACACAATTTTAAATTACATAAATTTCTCAAACTTACCACCTTATATTGTAGGTTTATCCTTAGATTCTCACACACCACTTGGCCATTCACTCAAATCATGTGCTCTAATTAAACAAGGTCCTTGTACAACAACACACTTTTGAGTAACTCAAGCAATGTATCTACAAAATACTAGTTCTAGCAATGTTTGACATTGTGCATATTATAATTGGTTGTGGTTTTCACCTTACATATCCTAAGGTATATTATAACTTAATTCTTCATAGATGGGTAAATAATTTATGTATCTCTAATAATCATGGAGTGGACAAGATGGGACACCCATGTGAGGGTGGGAAGATATGTAATTATTTTAGTATTCTTTGAGGATTTATAAATAATATTGTAATGAGACATTGATGAGGGGTTTACATAGTGATGGAAAGGGAGACCCTCTCTCTCAAATCTGATCACAAACACACATAAAATACTATGCAAGAAGGCAATAAATTAACTTGAAACACATAAAATGGAACATGTATTAACTTGAAAATTTGAAAATGAAATACATAAACATGGAGCTCATATGCTCACATACAACATGGGCTTCACACATACAAAAATATGCAACTCAACATTCTAACTTCATTTTGACAACATCGAAGTATGCAACCACAACTTCTCCCAAAGCCTCCCTCTCCAAATGAGCAAGCATCATTATATATAAATTGTGTGAGAAGAAACCACTATTGGTTTCCCAAAACAACGTCCAAAAATCATCAAGAATTCCAACACCCAACTCAAGGAAAGATAAGAAAATAAAATATAAAATAATTCATTGCCTTCACCACCTTCACATGGGCACCTAACTTTTGTCCAATCATCTTAGTCAATCAAGACATGTTTTTTGACTCTCGGTGGCCTTGACGACTCCATAAACGGTCATGCAACAACATGCAAAGATTGCAGCACAAACATGCAATTACATGCAAGGCATGCAATTGAACATGCAATTACATGCACCCCAAATGGTTCCCACAAAGAATTGGATGCCCAAGAGGGGTATTTTCCCAATTTTTCGTTAGAAAATATTTATAAATGCATAATTCCTACCAAAATTACAATTACAATTTCATCCCAAGGGAAATTAAAAAGTTGCAAATCAAAATATTTATTCACCTAAGCCCTAAGCCCTTATTGAAAATAAACCAATTAAAATAACAATATTTTTGGTGATGCAAGATTACCATTTCACCTTGGATGCTCTTGCACCAGACACCCATGGTAATTTGAAATGTTTCATGAGTTGAACTCATAAATATTTGTAGATCATGTGCTTATCCTGGACCCATATATCTACCTTATTATTGTGAACATCTTTTTGAACCTACCTCTACAATTTGATGTCCCTTCCATCCTTCATTCTTCCTCTCTTCCTTCCTCTTTTCACAAATTCCAATTCCCACCAATTTGCACTTTGAAATTCTGGAAAATCTTAATCATCAATTTTCTCTTCTTCAATAAAATAAGGAAACTCATGCATTACCTCCCCCCTGTTATTGCTGCAACAATCATTTCATTTTCAATCTCTATTTGTTCCATGTGTTCCTTCTTTCCTATATCTCTTGAAAAGTAATTTTCAGCTGCAAATTCAATGTTAGTTCATAATCAAAATACTCATACTTTCCATCTCTCTCCTCTGTATCCATTTCAATTTTAGTAACACAATCAACATATTATTCCTTTCCATCCTGTAATAAAATTTCATCCATACAAATCTCTTTATCAAATGATAAATCATCAACTTATGCAAAGGGCATCTCACCAAACAAATAAACATTCACTTCCTCACCTTCTTCCTTATTTACAATTGTAGTGCCTTCATTCACCAATGTACTCATTGCTGCAATATCTTCTTCTACAAAAATCTTATCATTCTCACATAAATCAACAACAAAATTTTCATAAAAATTAGATTTTACCTCTTCTTTCTCCACCAATACTTTCACTCTACCCCTTTTGAACACAATCAACACTGTTGCAACTTGCATTAGCAAATCATGATCTTCATCCTCATCCTCTTTAACTAATTGTCTAACTCCATTAACCAAGAATTTCTTAGTGTCGTTACATACCTTTCCTTCTTTATTCAAAGATTTCAACTTGTGTTTGACTCCATCCTTCATCAAGGAGTAGGTATTGGCATACCCATCATGCACTGCTTTCTTGTCAAACTGCCAAGGTCTTCCCAATAACAAGTGACAAACATCCATAAACATAACATCACATAAAACTTCAACATGATAATCACCAATCTTAAAAATCTTACCAAGCATTGTTCATTCATGAAAACCTTATGGTTATCCTGCAACTAAGCAATTTTGTATGGATGCGGGTGCCTTCTCCTTTCCAGCTACAACTTATTCACCATTTTTTCAAAAACAAGATTAGTAGTACTACCACCATCAATAATCACATTACACACTTTACCTTTACCTTTACATCTTTTTCTAAACAAACTCATCCTCTGCATTGGTTCATTGTCTTCATTCAACAGGGCTTGCCTAGTCATCAAAGCTTCTCCTCTTTCAACTTCTTTGAAGTGTGTTGATATTGCATATTATTTGTTCACATTTGTTGCTATAGCTTGGTTTTTAGATCTTATATTGGTCCTTTCCTGATTGTGTGGGCAGTCATATGTTCTATGTCCCTCTTCTCCACATTGGTAAGTGGTCCCTTGGAAGCCCCCTCATCCAAATCCTCTCCTCTACCCGATTTTCCTCTTCCTTTGAAATTCTACTCACGGAACTTGTTTGAGATTTCACCTCTTTCATCCTTGTTGTCCTTAATGTCTCTAATCTATTTTTCATCCTCTTTTTGTTGCACATAAGCTCTACCCTTCCCTTTTTGCTTATTCTCAAATCTCCTATTCAATCTTTCTTCTACTTTCAATGCAAACTGATATGCATCCTCAATGGTGTATATTCTTACTAATGCCAACTCCTCTTGTATGCTTGGCTTTAACCCATTAGTGTAACGAGATACCTTTTCCTTGTTTGCTTCAAAATGTCATGTTCTAATTAGAATCTTATGGAGTTCTTCTATATACTCCTTCACAATTCTTGTTCCTTGTCTCAAACTTTGCATATTTTTGAGCAGCTCCAACTCATAATATGCTAGAATAAATTGAATTTTCATGTTCTCTACCATTCTATCCCATTTGAATATCTTTTCCTTTCCTCTTCTTCCTCTTTCAAGCTACATTTCCTTCTAGCAAATGCTAGCATGTCCTTTTAGTTTAGTTTTTGCAAACCTCACCATGTGAGGGTCTTCAATCTCTTAGAACTCAAAGAATTCCTCCATGCCATTAATCCAATATATCAAATCTTCTAGATTAAAGCTTCCACTAAAGTTTGAAACCTCAATCTTAGGATTCTGTCCAATTTGTGCAATAGCTCTCAACAATATGATTTCTCTAGGATCCATTAGTTACTATTCTTCCTCTTCAAATTCCTCTTCAACTTCATCTTCACTATCATCTTCTCTATGCACATCTCTTCTGCGAATATCTTCCTACAAAACCTCAACTTTCCTTCTTAGAGCTCTAAATTCATCTCTTGGAGGATCTCTTCCTCTTTCTCTGCCTCTACCTCTACCATGATTGGCAACTCTCGGAGGCATTTTAATCTTCACCCACAACTCACAGGGCTTGCTACAAAATGCCTCTCTTCAACACTTTGTTTACAGACTTAGAATGACCTCCTCTGATACCATTGATGGAAAGGGAAACTCTCCCTCTCAAATCTGATCACAAACACACATAAACTATTATGAAAGAAGGTAATAAATTAACTTGAAACACATAAAATGGAAGAGAAATCTGCAACATGTGTTAACTTGAAAATCTAAAAATGAAAAACATAAATATGGAGCTCATATGCTCACATACAACATGGGACTCACACACACAAAAATATGCAGCTCAACATTCTAACTTCATTTCGACAACATCTAGGTATGCAACCACAATTTCTCCAAAAGCCCCCCTCTCCAAATGAGCAAGCATCATTATATAGATATTGTATGAGAAGAAACCACTATTGGTTTCCCAAAACAACCTCCAAAAACCATCAAGAATTCCAACACCCAACTTGAGGAGAGATAATAAAATAAAATATAAAATAATTCCTTGCCTTCACCACCTTCACATGGGTGCCTAACTTTTGTCCAATTATCTTGGTCAATCAAGACACCTTCTTTGACTCCCAGTGGCCTTGACAGCTCCATAAACGGTCATGCAACAACATGCAAAGATTGTGGTGCGAACATGCAATTACATGCAAGGCATGCAATTGAACATGCAAGCACATGCACCCCAAATGGTCCCCACCAAGAATTGGAAGCCCAAGAGGGGTATTTTTCCAAAATTTCCTTAGAAAATGTTCATAAATGCATAATTCCCACCAAAATTACAATTACAATTTCATCCCAAGGGAAATTACAAAGTTGCAAATCAAAATATTTATTCACATAACCCCTAAGCCCTTATTAAAAATAAACCAATTAAAATAAGAATATTTTTGGTGATGCAAGTTTGCCATTTCACCTTGGATGCTCCTGCATCATAGTGGGCTTGTAAGATCATCTTTCATTATTAGAGAGTGGAAAATGTAACTAGTACTTCATGGGAGATTTCTTGAGACTTACATAGACCAATATTAGTGTGGAATTATAATATGCATTATCTATTATAGGGTTATGCTATCGATTCTTCTCTATGATTGAAGAGTGTTGGTCTCCTCTTTCTCTTGATAAAGCTTTGGACTCCAATAATATATATTACAACTATTTTTTGTTGTTGAATACAACATTAGGCGTGATTTAGAGGCTAGGCTTTGCCTGAAAGGGTTTTCCCAAGGTATATCTATGTCTCTTTTTTTGTTGTTGCTTCTATTCTTCTTTTCTCATTATTTCCTTTTTAAATTTTGTTTATATGTCAAAATGGTATTAATTTTTTTTTAGATATATTTTGTATTTTTTTCATAGGATCAATTTGGAAATACCTACATATTTTGTGGTTAATATTTTTTTAAGTTTTAATTGTTAAGGGCTTCACACATATTTTCCTTATAATGTACCTCTTTAAGATTCAAATTGATGCATTTAACTATGCACTTTCCTTAGTACTCATTTGGCATAAGCACCTAATTGCTTACCAGTTAGATGTACATTTAATGATATGATGTAATGCTACTCCACCTATAAGAAATAACTATATACTATTCTTCAAGTTGTTCAGAAGTGGAGACATTGCATTCTAGGTGAAGAAACATCATTCATTTCGATCATAATCCATGTCAAATTTTGGATACATAGAGAAATTTAGTGAATGTGTGTTACATGAATGGTATGAGATACAAATAGTAGTTCCATCTAATGATTGAGTATAAGAAGGGAAAAGACAATAAGATAACATATTTCCTCAATTGACAAGGTCACATGCTCATCATCATGTTAGATCAACATGGACACAACTTTGTCAATTGAGAGAAACTCTATTGAATAAATAAAAAAATCAAACACATTTACTTAGCACTTGCATAAGGTAAACCTAGGGGATTCACTTAGTAAACTTATCTTGTATCACTCACTATCATGAAATATTGAATAATACCCCTAATTGCATTTCTACCCTTATATTTTGACTTTTTATTGCCCCTCCTCGTACATAACTTATTAAAATATCTCATTTTTTTACCATATATCTTATGTACCTATTTTTTCAATGAATTTTTTAATACCCCTCATACATACAATTAAACATTAAACTTCCACCACTATCACACTCATCTCTAAATGAAAATTCTTCAAAGAGTTTTTATAGGAGATAATGAAAATAAAATACATTAAAAATATTATTATGTACTAAAATAATTTAACATTGATCACTAGAATGAAAAACATAGTTTAAAAGTAACTATTTGATGTAAAATGTAGTCATTTTGTATTTCCTTTACATGTTTGGATTGAGAAAATAAATTAAGGCTTGTGCATAAGGTAAACCATAGTAAACTTTTCCTCCCATCATATATCTACCATCAAAATTAAAAAAAATCATTATAGTGTTATCTTGTTGCAATCATTTAAACAAGGTATCTATTAACCTCTACTAATAAAAATAGAATTGTTGAAAATATAGATTTTTTTTTCTTGTCGTTGTCAAGTGAGACATGAATTTATTGTATAAGACCTTCAATTGGTGGATGCCTAATATATATATATATATATATATATATATATATATATATATATATATATATATATATATATATATATATGTTTATCTTCATATTTTCCTACAAGTTGTGCATGGCCAAATCCCTCTTTTTAAATCAAAACTATATCTCTTGTATGGTGTACAAACATCTTCGTCATTTCAACCACTTAGGAGTAAACAAATATGTATGCAACCCCTACAAAAATAACATAACTAAATCCTCTTTCTCGCCTCATCAAACTCATAAATAAAATTTTCTTTTCAAGGTTGGGTTGTTCCCCAAATCACTTGAGATTTAGATCAACTTATGTACCTTCAATTTTACCATATTCAAGTACATGAATGATGTTATAATATATTTCTTTTATCGTAGATGAATATAAACATTGATAAAAACCACAATATAAAAATATTTGAAAAAATGAAAATAACAAAAATATAACTATAATAATACATTATATAACCAAATCAGAAAATATAATAAATTATAAACCAATTAATTTATCTCAATAATTTATATACACAATTATCATATTGTTTATAAATGTTGATCCAGTAGCAATCAAGTTCACTACTATTACAAAATCAACATAAATGTGATGCAGAGATACATTAAGCCAAATTAATAAGAACCAATGCTTCCATCCATCTAGAACTAGTAAAATTAATAAGACCAATATTTCCATCCAGAGAATGTATCAATGTATCAATATATGGGGAAATTCAAAAAGCTCTAAGACAAATGGGTGCAAATGAATGGTTGAAGTGCATTCAAAGAAGTTTGAGATTTTGGAAATACCCAAATGGTAGCCACAAGAGAAACAACTCTTAGTATAGATAAGTCCAAAGGACCAAACATATCTACCTTAGTTGAGTTAATGTGGTCTTCACTAATAGTGTAATGTTCTTGGGGAGGCTTACATTTGGCTAAGTCAAGGTCCATGTAATCCATCCCTTGGGTACTTTGTTCAAAGGCTAATTAAAAAATGTTCTTTTTCTTCTTGTATGTTTGATTCGATAGTTACAAGGCTATTTATGTCATGTCTTGTTCTCGGGCAACTCCAAAGCTTATTTTAGTATTATCCATTTCGAAAGGTGTTTGTTTGGTAGTAATAATTGAGTTTTGATGGTTTTGTATCAATTTTGTTTGGTATTGGATAATATAAATTAATTAGCATAGATATTGAGATATTTATTTAAGATGTTTATATTAAGTTTTTTTTAGTGATGATTTAAAGGGTGATAACATAGTGTAAGGAAATAAATTAATCTTTCAATAATGGATTTTAATGAGTAAATTGTTACTTGGATTAAAACTTAAATTCTTTAAAAGAGATGCTGTTGTAAAATTTAAATTGAGATTTAAGTATGTTGAGATAGAATAATTAAAACTATTGAGACGAAAATATAGCTTATATAGAATTTGATGTAATGAAAATATGAATTAGTTTTACTAATTGAAATGTAATAGAGAGTTGAAAGATGAAAACTATTACCAGATATGTGACTTGGAGTCTAAGACAAATGAATAATTATTTATAAATCTTGGGATTAGGTTGTGTCTATAGTTTTGTCTTTAAGTGCTTTTCTCACATGTGATTTTGTCCAACACAAATTTCAACTTCAAAATCTTTTAAATTTGTTCTCTAGTATTTGTATGTGAATCTAAGGACATGGGTGATGCTAAAAATCACGTTTGGAGGCTCACCATAGACATATGGAAATCATTTTGACTTATTTGATAATAGTTAGACATCGATGTAGTATAACTATACCAAAATAGAGAAAATAAAGAGTACAATATATTGATGTCACTAAGTAAGTTAAGATAGATGCAATTATTTTGAAGTGTGAATGCAATATGTTTTATTCCTTACAATTGATAATGAGATTGAGCTAGAATGATGTCCTTAAATACAAGTCCTAGACACCAAACTCAAGACCTTTAGCATGAAAGTTGATGGGTAACATTATATTCTAGGATTATCATATTTGGAAGTGATAAAATTTGAAATTTAAATTGGAGAACTAGACTGTACACATAATTTTATGTAGAAGACATAATTGTGGATTCTATGTAGTCTATGAAGGTAAAAATCTTAGGAAAAGGATAAACTCTATCACGAAATGAATAATTTAACATAATAGAGTGTTAGATTTAGGTCCTTGGAGTCAATGAGTATGTTAAAAGATCAAACTAGATGCTAAAAATATATGTTCATATCCACATAAAATGATAAAAAATAAAGAGATAAAAATATGAAATATGCACTTTTTTCTTTTGCGTATAAATAACAATTGTAAATAAATATAAAAAAATTAATATATCAACTTAATTTTTTTAATATACTTTAGTAATTATAAAAAATACCATTTTTTTTAATAACACTAAAATTAAAACTAAGATTAAGACCACATGAAAAGTTACAACCATCACTTTTTACAAATATATTCATAACATAAAATGATAACTCACCTCCAATAAAATTTCATCATTAAACATATTTTAATTATTCCACAATATAATAATTTATTTATTTAAAAAAAATGATTGTTAGTATTCTCTCTCATAATGTTATTATCAACTTCTCTTCTATCACAATATAAAAGTTAATGTGTTACTATTATAAATCTTGATTTGTCATATTATATCTTTAATTGTATCATATAATCTTTTTTAAGTAGTGTCATTTTTTATTTAGAAAAATTAAAGAGCTTTCTCTAAACAAGTGATTTCATTTCATGGTTTTAATTTATTTTTATTAGCATTTTAAAAATAAAAGAGGCACATTTTAAATAAAAATTAGATAAATTATATATAGATAAAAAATTATAATCTTAAAAAAATATTATATAAGTGACAATATAGATATAAAAATTTGATGGGGAACACTTACAATGACCCCTCATAACATCAATAAAATTTATAGTTTTTTTTTAATTTATAGTTTCTTCTTCCAACACACACAACATATATTATGAGCTCTTTTTAATTATTATGCAATATTTTCCAATTTCATTTAATTATTTTTAGAATAAAAATAGAGGGACATTCATTCTAAACATTTAAAATAAATATAAATAAGCGTTGTAGACTTGTTTTCTAAAAGATATTTGAAAGATTGGTTAGTTGCTCTAGAGATAGATCAATTACTAGTTCTGAAAGATCAATTGCTAGATTTGACTCATACCAATGTATAACATCTATCTTATATTTTAAATACACTTTTTTATTAAAATAACTATTAATTAAAATTTAAAAACATAACATATTTAATTTAATAAATTAATATTTATTTAGATTAAAAAACTCAACATGTTTAATATGTCTAAAATATATGTACTAAATTTGCTTCATAAAATCCCATACCATATCATATCTAGAGTTGTAATCTACAAAGTTCTTATTTGGAGAGCACTATACTTTCTATAAAATAGGTGCAAATATACTTCTTTGTGGGATTTGAAAACCACTAGGGGCTAGTAGTACTGTTGGAGGTGTTCTAAAAGTGAAGTTTTGACCATTGGGAAGTCAACTCTAAAGTGGAAATAAATTGAGACAATTCAAAAAAATTTGATCATGAGTAACTTCAAGATTAAAACATCGATCCCATATGGAATAATATGAACAAAAATATGGACTTTTCTATTAGAAGCAACAACTATGATTCATCTTGTAGAATATATAAAGAAAATAAAGAACATGGAGGAATATAGATAGCCAAAGGTAATAATGGGAGACACTGAAAATAACAAAATAGACATAGATTAAACAAAATAGATATTGGATGAATAAGTGGGGTATCAACCTACAAGATTACAAGATTGCCTAATCACTAATCAAGAGATTAAAAAAAATATGCGAAGAAAATTTTTAACTGGGCAATGGAAAAAGTAACTCGAGAGGATAAAACAATACTATATGATTAGTTCAATCTTATTTATGAACGTGATAAAAAAAAATACATATGAACAAAAATCAAATGAAAAATGAATATACTTGTAGTACAACTAAACACCGATTCACATCAACTTAAATGTGAGATAAATGTATAGAAATTTCCAAAAGAATGTTAAGAAGAAAAAATATGTATTTTTTAAACTTTAAATAAAATAAAAAACAAAATAACATATCATTAAATATTTCACGTATAACAAATAAAATAATACTATATATAATATTAAAAATAACTATTGAAATAACTTAAAAAATTGTATATATATAAATTTAAAACTATAACCTTATTGCTAACCTCTTTTTCTATCAAATTTTTATTTATTTTGGGCTAAAATCTCTATAATCTATTTTAATCTGCTAAACATTAATAAAATCTTTAACTATCTGTCTACATCATAAATCTGGCCAATAGAAAAGACATATGAGAATCGACGTAATCTCAAAGCTTGGACAGAGAAAATCTTGGGTTGGATAAAGCGGAAGACCTTTCTCGCGCACTCATCTTCAGGCCAGCTGTCAAAATCTGCTTTCCACGTCAGCAAACTCTGCTCAAACAATCCAATCATGCCACATGTCACTCGACACGTCGCCCTATGTTCCACGTCAACCTCGCACCACCTTATCTTTCTGGGAAAGTTGCCGCAGATCCGTATTTCCTCACTTTCCCAACCCTAACTTCACCAAACCCTAACCCGGGCTCTGCCAAACCCTAGCGGCGGTCACAAGATCGAATCCAGAGGAGGACAAGAAGAAAAATGCGGGATTAAATTCTTCCCGAGTTGACCGCGATTGCGCGACCAACTCTCCAGCCGTGCGGAGCAATAAATATATGGCAGATAAGCTGTTTGTGGATAAAGATCTGCGGGCTTGATGCACTCGGGCGCCGTCGTCGTGTGCAGGGAGCGGGCGGAGGAGGAGAGGGAGAGGGAGAGGGAAGAGGAGCAGCTAGACGAGACCACTCCGCCGGAAGAAACTCAACAGCCGCGCATTTTGTCCGTCCTTTCGTGCGTCTTACAGCGGCTAGTCACAAGGAACGACCAGTACGTCCCTCCCGTGTACGCAGACAAGAATCTCACCGTCTTCCACGGCGTCCGCGCCCCCTCCATCACTGTTCCCAAGTACCTTGAGCGCATCTTTAAGTATACCAATTGCAGCCCCTCCTGCTTCGTTGTAGGCTATATTTACATTGACCGCCTCGTTCATAGACAACCGGACTTTCCAGTCACTTCTCTAAATGTCCACCGCCTGCTCCTTACCAGCGTTATGATCGCTGCCAAAATGCTCGACGATGCGTAAGTTTGCTCTTTTTTCAGTAAATTTTTTTGCAAAATTATTTAGGAAAAGTTTTGGCCACGCTGAACGCTTTTAGCAGTTTAAGTTTGCGATCCTTTGCCATGTTAGTTTTGTAAATAAGGGAAAGCTTTAAACAGGTGGAAAAGTGTTATGGATTTACAAATGTTTTCTTCTCTATATGGTTGTCTTCTGAAATTTTGAGGTTAAGTTTGATAATATTGTGGTGGCCAGCGTAAACTAGGGCAATCTTATTATATTGTAAATGCCTTTTTAAGTTTTAGTAATCTTATCTAAGGAAAATGTAAAAAAATAAGGAAAACTTTTGGCAGCGTGGAAATTTTCAAAGCGCACGCTTCGTTGCCGTAAGTTTTTTGTAAATAAAGAAAGCTTTGAGACGTGGGATAATTTGAATGAATTTCAGCTCACTTGTTTTTCCTTTTCTGAAAAATTAAAGAAACTTTACGTGGGTGTGAAGGGTTGGGGAAAGTGAAACAAATTTTAGAATGTTTTTACTTTTTGGAGTTATTTTCATGAAAGTTTCAGGTTTAATCCTATTCTATTGTAAGTACTATGGTTTATTAGGGCAATCTTATTGCTGCCCTAATTTAAGGCAAACTTAGCTGAGGGTTAATGAGTTTTTTGATGTGGATGGGTTTTAGTCTTTTAGAAACATTTAAATCTGTTTTTTAATTCTTTCCAGTATTTAATTTGTTAAGGCTTAATTTTGTTGCAGTCAGCTGTGTTGGAGTAAAATTAGAATAATAGAAGGTACTGACTTTCTTTATGCTAAAAATTTCTACACGTCAGGTCAGTGGGAAAGGCAACAGAAATTTCAAGTCAACTGTATTAAAGTTTTTAACTAGATTGTCATGTAGGGAAAATGAAACAAATTCCAACTTCCAAAATATGTTTTTTTCTCTCTTTGCGGGCAGTATTTTACACAAGATTGAAGTTTAAATTAATTGTATATTAAAGTTCGTTATGGAAATGCAGGGCAATTTAAGTTAACGATGTGAGGAAATGTTTTGATGCTGAGAAATTCTAGAAAATTTTAGGTTAAAATTTATATGGCTTTTTGTGTGAAGAGCTTCTGAAAAAACCATCTCTTTGAATCTCATGTAACTGAATGCAAAAGCTCAGTTATTCTCCTTTTTTCATAAGCTCTTAAAATAAATCTAATGGACTGTGGAAATTTAATGCCTATTATTTATATAGTTGTTAGGGTTGTGTGCTATCTAATTATTTCTATCTTAGGGCTACTAAATTGCCTTCTCAGACTAAAACTTAGGAATGTGTTAGGGCAATTTTATGGATAGTGCAGGTAAAATATAATCTTATTGTTAAGGTATATTAGGACAATTTTAGCCAATGATTTGCTGATTTTTATTAATGTAAAGAATCAATAGAAAAATCTAGCCTTAAATTTATCCAGTTGAATGTATATGTTGAGCTGTCACAGGGAAAACACCTTAAAAATTTTAGCATGTAATTGACATCTTTTCCATTTTGCGGCTCAAAGAAGACATATTACATTTCATAAGTTTGTTAATGTCCAGATAAATAGGGCTTTAGTTTGTCAAATTGTTTCATCATATTAAAAGTTTGGAATATTTAGCACCTATTGACTTTAGTACTTTTAATGGCTGAAAATGTATACAGGTGATTGACTGGGAAAAAATAATATATTAGGTCAAGCACGTTTTTATTGAAGTTTCAGTCTGGAAATTTTTGAGAAATTTTATCTTCTCTCAATACACAGTTTTATCCAGAAGGTTTTGCTTAAATGTCAAGTACACTGGACACTTGAAGTTTTTGATAAATTTAAAATTTACTATGTACTGTAGAAGTTTGAAGTCTATAAATTTAAATTGTAGCTGCATTTGTTTTCCTTTTGTTGAGGATATTTTCTCAGAAGTCTAGCTTTAATTTCATTGTAATGTAAGGTCTGAAGTAAATTGGGGCCATTTTAGTTGATGATTCTTAACTGTTTGATTTGGGAGTAATTATGAAATTTACTAAAGTGACACGGTGATATTAGTTTTATGCTTAATTTTTGTCCAAATTTTAGGAATAAGTATCCATGTGAAGTCAGAAAAATTTAGCATAAGATATATCCGCTTGCCATGGTGGTTGAAGATTTATTTATACTTGTTATGTTTTGCTCTAAATTAATTTTTCGAATAAATTTAGTAATGACTAATAGTTAGACTTGACTCCACAGAATTGTTATGTCAGAATAAAATTACAAAAGAATTAGCTTGATTTGATTGTTTTTTTTTTTGTATTGATATCTTCTGCAATTCTGTTTCTTGCAAAGAGTTACTGCATCCTAGTGATGCAGATGAATTTTAGAAAATTTTAGTTTAAAATAATTGTTTTAATCCAATTGTCACCACCAGTAATGACTTAGGAAAATTCAACCCAAAATTCTCTGAATGTTAATGCACTAAATATGTGAATGGTTATCATGTATTCTACACGAATGTTTTTAGTATTTATTGAGGAAATTTATAAGAGTTTGCTTAAGTTTCACTGATTTCTTTTATTTCAGGCATTATAATAATGCATTCTATGCTAGAGTAGGCGGCGTAAGCAACACTGAACTAAACCGTCTGGAGCTGGACCTTCTCTTCCGTCTGGACTTCCGGCTGAAGGTCACAGGGAAAGTTTTTGAAAGTTATTGCTTGCACTTGGAGAAGGAGACACTTGGACAGAGAATAGAGAGGAGTCCAGGAGTTTTCAGGCCAATTACTGGGGTTTCATCAGATACTGATTCCGTAAAATGTGATGAGTCCAAGGTTCAAGTCACTGTGCATTCTCCTCGTCCTTCTGTGACGACGATGGTGGTAAGAGACCATCCTGATCCTCCCAGCCGGTAAATGACAAAGGCTGTTCATATGATTGGATAAAGACCAAGAAAACTGTAAGCAGTTTTGTATATAATTCTTTGCAACCAGGTACATGCTGACTTACCTTTTAACCTATTAAGGTTTCTGGGAACCTTGTACCCAATGTTTGATTGTAAGATAATTCAAAGTAGTGTAAATATATTGATTTTATTTTCATAATTAGGGCAGTTAAACTAATAAACATATAAGTGAGAAAATTTGGTTGCATTGTTTGCTTTTCCATCATATTTATAGCCTTCAAGATGGATGCATCAATCCTGCAAGTTCATTCAAACAACAGAGAAAATTGGGATTGCTGATATCGATGACCATTTAGAAGGTTGAGTAAGTTGCTCCTTTTAGTGCGCCTATAGGGTCAAGATATTTCAGCTATATTGTGCTTAACTTTAGTTCTATCTCATTGTGAGTAGATAAATGTCATGTTGTTCCTTCCTTCATATCTTTCAATGTAGTGACAATAGAATGGACTTTGTTTTTATCCACACTCGAATATGAAAAAACTTTTATTTTCTTATTGACTATTTTTTAAGTTTAGTGGCAATTGAATGAGCTTAAATGTTTTACAAATCCATTAGACTAAATGTATGTTCATTGAGTGTTCCTTCAAATGTAGTGGCAATCGGATGAAGTTCTGAGTGCTTGAATGTATTAACCCATGTGAATTAAAAGCATTTTTTTTTTATAGTAATAGGAATGTGGTCTGGCACAAATCATTTTGTATTCTTTTATTTTAATTAGGATTTGGTTGAGGGAAGAAGAATTCAGGAAATTTGTTTAGGTATGTGAATATATTGACTTTAAGGAACAATCAAGAAAGGATTAAAAGTGATGAACTGTTTTAAGCCCCTTCCATTTTGTGCTCAAAAAAGAGAACACATATCAATTGACTTTTGGACATTTTCAAACTTCCACCAATGAAGATGGGTTTTCCTGGTGGTTGATATTCTATCAAAGCATGTTGATGTTATTATTACAGTGCCTAATACCGGAGGCAGTGAGATATTGTATCCTTCTAAAAGGATTTTTACAATGGTGTGGCTGGTTTAACTTTAATATCCTAAGTTCACGAGTCTATTTTAGTTGGGATATGGTTGAAGAAAAGGTGTACAACAAGATTAAGTCACTCAAAACTTTGTTGGTGAGGAGACAAAATGTCAAATTTACAGAGTCAATGGCATTTTAGAGGGTTTCATGAGTCTATTTTAGTTGGGATATGGTTGAAGAAAAGGTGTACAACAAGATTAAGTCACTCAAAACTTTGTTGGCGAGGAGACAAAATGTCAAATCTACAGAGTCAATGACATTTTAGAGGGTTACTTGAATACTGTTGGTGATGAACCCAAAGTAAGTGGTTTTAGCACACATTATTTCTACATTACTTGTTTTCATTCCTCTCTTGAAATGGGCCATCTTGAAGCTTCTAGATTCTATGTAGATTTCTTCTGTAGTTGTCTGATTGGGTGAAGGAGATGTCTTCTATGATTTTCCAAGGATGAATTGTTGAAAATAGCTATGGTGTTTTTCACACTTGTGAAGAGTATTTTCCTTCTTTTCAGGATTAGATGAAAGATTCACGTCAATCAGCGATTTTCTAAGAGAGATTTTGAGATTGGTGTTTTGGTCTTTGTCTGTTTATAAACTTATAACCTAAGTCACCGTATTCGCCGAATTTGAAGCTTCAAATTCGAAATTCGGCGAATCCTTAAAAAATGCATGAAATACGTTGATATTCGAGCAAATTCGTATGGAAAATTCAAACGGATGGATTGAGGTGAACAGAGAAGCCAAGGCGCTGACCTTGGGGTCACCATAGCCGTGGGCTTCGCTAAGGTCGGATGTTGTTGTAGTTGCAACGACCCTAGTAGACATGCGTGCAGTATATGAAAGCGTAGCCTTTACTTGTTAATCATTTGACAAAATCCCTCAAAGAGATGTTATCGCATGGAACGAAATAACTGCAGAATGTGTGCAAAAACAGATTCATGGACAAGCTTCAGAAGCTTTCGAGCAAGTGTAATGGGTAGGTGTTAGGCCGAATTCGACGACCTTCACCAACATTTTCCTTGTTCATGAAATGCATATAATACATAGGAACATAATAGGGCACGCGGAATGCTTGGTCAAATGCCGTATTGAAATGTTATCTTATGAAATGCAATTGGCAGATGTAAAGCCAAATTCCAAAACCTTTACGAACATCCTCTCAGCCCATGAGAAAATGAAAGCATTTGGAGAGGCGTGAGGACTGTTCTGAGTAAGATGCCTCTAAGAAATGTGGTCTCACGGCTTGTTATGATTGCAGAATATGCCCAAAATGGAATTGTTGAAAAGGCGTAAGAAACTCTTGATGCACCCTGACATTGTCGGCATGCCTCCTCATCGTAGCCTCCATAGTCGACAAGCTCCAAACTACAATTGAATGGCGGGTTCCGACTGAGATGCGTGATAAATGGTCGGCTCTAATTACTTTCTTTATTTATGTCTTATTAAAAAATTTAAATCATGTCTATTTTTATTAATTTTGTATTAAAAAATTAACATTTAATATATTTAAATTTAATATTAATTTAATATTATTTAACTTAATATTATTAATTTATATTGTGTTTTGATATATTTTTAATATTATTTTATATGTAATAAATTATTTTTACTTATATATATTATATCATATATATTTTTAGTATATATAATATTTATTAATTTTTATATACAATTAATATTATTTATTTATTTATAAAAATAAATTACATAACAAGGTTCAGCATGTTATATATGCTTTCACTCTGCTATTATCCAATATTTAAATGCCTTCCATTTTAATTGAAGAGGTTTGGTTAAGACTTCACACTTTGGACTTAATTGTCCTAGCCAAACAAGAATGTAGAAGATATTTTATAACTTAAAGCTGTAGCAGATATCTAAGAAATAATTCTTCTTAGCAGTTTCAAAATTTATGATTAAAGCTGGGATGTGCTTTTACTTCAGCTAGTGTAAATCTATTTATTAGTAAATTACTCTTTTACCTTAGGGCGTTTTGTTAAACTTTTCCCAAGCATGTGTCTAAGGAAATTTATATCAATGACACATGATATTGTCTTATAGATTTGAAGGTGAACCTATATATTTGTATGGGGAAATACTGAGAAAAATAAGTAAAAAAATAGTTGATTAGTGATTATTAGTTACGATACTTTTCCTTAACAAATTGTCTTTAGTTATCATTCATAGATGTCAGCAGGAGGCATATTGTTGGGTGTTTCGATTATCTAAAAATGCAAAATTAAACTTCTGTGTTCAGGTTCTCTTAGTGGTTAAAAGAGTTATAAACTTCTATGGGAATAGCATTGCCTAGGTTTTGTACATCAATGGACAAGGGAGTTTAATCCACTCTGTAATTCTTTGAATGTGCTCCACTCACAGACACCGAGTCCTTTGAAGTTATATGATCTATTTTAATTCCAGTTGTCTGATTTTTGCTACATTATAATCTTGCAAATCAATTTTAGTTTGTGCTCCAAAAGTTCATTGGCCCTTGCTATAATTTCTGCTGTGCCACAGCTTACAGGCATAGGGTTGATCAATGAATTCATGCAATGAAACATCTTACTATATTGTGTCATTGTATGAGAGATTGCTTACGTTTTGTATGGGTTTTATAACATTAAACATATAGAAATCTCCTCCAAGATCTGAAGAAATAATAGGGAGATTATCAAGATCTGAAGAAATAATAGGGAGATTATTGATCGTCCAGTTCAAAATTACAGCTGGCTTCATTTCTGGAGTGTAGACATGCAGATTCTAATATGTATTTGTAGTTACTTTTAAACCAGAAGCCCTAATATTTTTATGACAAAGCTCTCAACAACTTTTGGTATCATGAACAGGTGAAATACAGGTCTAGCTCCCTCATCTTCCAAAAGTCGAGTGCAAGAAAGCAATGGCAATATGATTGGAGCATGGAGGGCATTTTGAACTTCAAGATGTAACCTATGATTCTTCCCAATATGGTGAATCCGTGTTAATTTTACCTAGTCACTTTTTATTTCCGGAGCTCTACTTGGCAAATGGTTGGAGTGACTGTAGTGTTCTGCCCTATTTATCTGCCCTCTGAGATCAAGAAAATAATAAATAGCATTTTTTGTTCAATATTGAGACAAGCACAGCCTTTTTGGAAAGAGTGGTCAGGTTTAGTCTCGGTGAGCCCTATTATTTTCTATACATACCCTGTCTTCTATCCATTGACATAGTGACGATCTAGGCTTAGTCATAAGCATGGTTTAAAAACTCAGATTTGGCAATTACTTGGCTGCCCTAAAAAATTTAACTTGGGACCTGGCAAAAAACTTGGCGAAATTTTTTGCAATAAGTAGGCAAATTTATTAACATTTAAAAATACAAAATCTTTCAAATGTATTTTTCAAAAACACACATATTACTGATTTCCTTTATAGATAAATCAAAATTTGAGTTCAATGCATATCATTGACCAAAAAACAAGTCTTTAGACTTGTCATGTCTCCTACTTGTAGTTGCCATAATTTTTACAGAAACTGGAAAATGTAAATAAAGCCTTAGCATAAGACAGATAGCAAAGAAAAAATTAATCATCTATGTATTTCTTGTCATTGTGAATATAAATCTACGACCAATCTATATTAAGCTGTGTTACCGGATTCGTACCCACAGGCCTCGAACCCGGTTCGGGTACGAACCCGGTACGGGTTCGCCTGTGGGTACGCGCTGGGTACGCACAGGGTGCGTGCCCAGCGGGTACCAGGCCCGTGGGTACGCGGACCCGGGGGTACCAGCCACGTACCCGGGCGAACCCCTGCGAACCCACGGCCCAACACTTCAAAAGTGGGCCCAAAAGTGAATAAAAAGCAATTTTTTATTTTCTATTTTGCTACAAAACCCTAAAACGACCCAATATGAGGCATTTTAACACTAAAGCATTTCATTTTTACCTCTCATTTTGCTCTCTCCATAATTTGTGTCCATCTTAGCATTTTGAAGGGAGGTGATTGCAGTTGAAGGAGATCGATTGTGGAGTGGCAAATAGCTTCTACAAAGGAGATTTAAGTGTTCAAGGTATGCATTTAAACCCTATTCTTCAATCTTTTGATGATTTTTTTTAAGTTTCTTAGTTTTTGATGAATTTTTTCAAGTTTGTGAAGAAGTTTTTCAAATATATATATTTTTTTTTCATTTTTTTTATAGATTGCAACAATGGCAAGTAGTCAAAGTTCAGTGGGTGGGGATGGAAGCCAAAAGTTTAAAATTGATAAAGGATCTCCTTTATGGAGACATACCACACGAATTTCACAAATTCCTGGAGGTGGGGGGTTTGTTTGGAAGTGTAATTTTTGCAATGCACAATATAATAGCTCCTACTACCGAGTAAAACTTCATTTTATGGGCCCTGGTGGTAAAGGGATTAACATGTGTGTGGGTCCAGATAAGAAGGGGTTATCTACTGTACAAATAGCAGGATTTATAAAAGAACAAGAAGATGCCGACAATTCAATTGCAAGAGGAAAACAAACTAGTTATAGTTTCGGAAAGAAAAAACAAACATTACCCACTCATCAGATAGTTAGGCCCTCTAGACATCCCTTCTTGTCTATACCCTCTACGGAAGAAGAAGATGAAGAACTAGAAACCACCACCCGCAAGAGAGGTCCATTAGAGAAAGCATTTAAAATGGAGGCAAGAGATATTGCTGAAGAAAAAATTGCACGTTGCCTCTATGCCAATGGTCTTCCATTCAACTTGGTGAGATCACCATATTGGAAGGACATGGTGTCAGCAATAAATAGTGCACCTCCTGATTTCACAAGTCCTGGGTATGAAAAGGTGCGTACCACCTTATTGCAAAAAGAGAGGAAATATGTAGAGGCCCAACTAAAACCAATTAGAGATTCTTGGGTTGAAACAGGTGTATCTATTGTTTCCGATGGATGGAAAGATTGCAAAAACCGTCCATTGATTAATGTTATTGCAGTGTCCCCCAAGGGGGCAATGTTTTTGAGGGCGGTTGACTGTGAAGGGCAAGTGAAAGATGCAATGTTCATTTCCAGGATTCTCATTGACTCCATAGAGATGGTGGGTAGTGAAAATGTTGTCCAAGTAGTTACGGACAATGCAAAAGTTTGCAGGGCTGCAGGTGCTTTGGTAGAGGCCAGATATGAGCACATCTTTTGGACACCGTGCACTGTACACTCCCTCAATTTGGTGATGCAAGCAATTGGCACCCAAATAGAGTGGGTGAAAGAAATATACCAGGAGTCTGAGGAGATCCAGATGTTTGTGACAAACCACCATATGTCACAAGCAATTTTCAGAACTTTTTCAACATTGGAATTGTTGAAGGTAAATTTTAAAATTTAATATATTTAGTTTCATTTATCATTTATGTCATGTTTTACATAATTGAATAAAATAATTTTTTGCATTATTTACATATTTTAAATGTGTTATTAACTTACTATTAACATGTTCTTAGGTTGCCGAGACCCGGTTTGCATCTCACACAATTGTTCTGAGACGACTTGTGAAGGTGAAAGATGCATTGAGTCAAATGGTTATTAGCAACCAATGGAGTATATGGAAGCAATCAAATTCAGAGAGGGCCCAAAAAGTCAAGGCATTGATCTTGAATGACGATTGGTGGGATCGTGTGAATTATGTATTGGAATTCACCGAACCTATCATGTCTATGCTTCGGTTTGCTGATACAGATGAACCATGCTTGGGGGATGTCTATGATAGCATGGACACAATGTTGGAAAAAATAAAAATAGAAATACAAAAAAAAGAGAATGATCCTGAAGACACCTTGTACAAAAGGGTGGAAGCAATTGTTCTTCATCGTTGGAACAAGATGACAACTCCATTGCACCTCCTTGCATATGCCCTATCTCCGAGGTACTATACCACTGAAGTACTTTCTATCCCAGGGAGAATACCGCCATATAGAGATGCTGAAGTTGCTAATGGGTATAAGACGGCATTTAGTAGAATGTTCAGTGATCCAGAAGTGCATGCAAGTGTCATGAGAGAATTTGGAATGTTTGTCACAGGAAAATCAAAAAATCATACCGCTTCTGTTGCTAGAGACCAATACAAAATGGATGGTCTTACATGGTGGTACCTCCATGGTCAAGATTATATGTACCTCCAACCTCTTGCAATCAAGATCCTCTCACAAGTAAGTTTTTTTTTTTTGCCACTTGTATTGTAAAATTTAACACTTAACATTCTTGAATTTATCTTGCATTTTTTATTTTATTTTTAATTTTGTTGGTTTTCTCTCCAGGTTGCAAGCTCTTCTGCCGCTGAACGGAATTGGAGTACATACTCCTTTATCCACTCAGTGAAGCGTAACCGGTTGGCTGCAAAAAGAGCTGAAGACTTAGTGTATATTCATTCCAATTTGCGTCTTCTGTCACGTAGGGATCCTCAATACAGGCAGGGGGCAGCGAGGCTTTGGGATGTAGCACCCGAGTCTACTGACTTGGATGCAACCATTCAGGATCTTGTTAGAGCCACTATGGATGATGTGGGTGATATTGATGACATATCACATGGTGTTGGATCCGCTTTGGGTTCAAATGATGATGATTTTGAAGTTGAAACCACTCAAAATCCAAGTCATGATGATTCTGACAATCCTTTTGATGATTGATGAGCATATGAACAATGAACATTGAATCATGTTTCAAATTTTCAATGTTTCATGAACTACATTTTGTAATTCAGTAATTTTATTTGAATATTTTTCAACTATCAATTGGCATTTAATATTTATCTTTGGCATTTGGCATTGGTCAATGATCAAGTATCATACTATGAAATGATTTAGTTTTACAATTCTCTATGTTTCTCTTATTTTTTTGTATATATAATACATATATATATATTTATAATATATTAAATTATTAATATATATATATATATATACACACGTACCCATACGTACCCAAACCCCTAAAAAAATTTTGCCCGTACCCACGTACCGGGTTCGCGTACCCGAACCCGTCCCCGAACCCGAACCGGTAACTTAGATATTAAGGTGAGCATTGCTGAAACTAGCTGATGGGTTATGAGGGTGAGGAGAGGAACAGCGGTGAGACAATGTCAAGGTGGTGTTTTGGGTACTGACCCCCCCTTGCAGGGACGAGGGGTAGCTGGGGTATGGGGTAAAGACCCCAGCAGGGTTGAGGGGCTGTGCCCCTCTTGGGGTCCAAGCACAAATTAAGGCCTTTGAAACAACAAAAACCTTAATGGGTGCATGCCATTTTCACAATTTTATCACTTTGTTTTTTGCAACATTTAAGTCCTCACTATCAAAGTCAGTTGGAAATTAAAAAATGGAAAAATCTTTAAATCATGGGGTAAAGACCCCAGCAGAGTTGAGGGGCTGTACCGTTCTTGGGGTCCAAGCACAAATTAAGGGCTTCGAAACAACAAAAACCTTAACAGTGCATGCCATTTTCAAAATTTTATCACTTTGATTTTTGCAACATCAAGTCCTTATTATCAAAGTCAGCTGGAAAATTAAAAAATGGATAAATCTTTAAATTATGCTTTAAATCTCGTCATAGCAACTGGAATTTAAATCGCGCCTTAAATCCCTTTGGAGGAATGGCTCACAGTCATAGCATTTGAAACCGTCAAAGGCTGGCAAGTTTAAATGATGGAACTGTCATTTTTTATTAGTTACCTTAACTTGCGACTTTTTGACAAGTTTATGCAATTACTCGTGACCGGGTTTGTCTGTGAGTCACTCAGCTCCAATTTTGACTAGTACATCCTGTGAGTAATTGCAAGAGTTTTTAACCTAGTCACAATTTGGGTATATGACGATGATTTTGTTGTTGTTAACTCCATACGTACTGAGACAAGTTGTGTATGGGTTATATTCTTTTTAGAGCTTATAAATATATAACTTCATTCGATATGTGCATCAACTGTATTGAGTCTTGATTTGGCATAAGAATAACATTTAAAAATGTAGATGCAAAGCTGAGAGGAAAAGGATCTGCTTGAAAGAACTTTTTATTAAATAAAAGAATATCTGCGCAGAGGAAGAAAGAGCTTCAAAATTCGAGAGAAAATGGTCTGCTTGTAAGAATGTTTTATCAAATAAAAGTGTATTTGTGCAAGATAGAAACTTTTTAAGGGTTGAGAAAGCGGATGATGGGGTGAAATAAATCGTTAACCTAAGATACTGAAGAAGAGCTGCTGTGTAAAGATAACAACTTCAAATGTAAGAACAAAAAAGAATTGCTCAAGAGAAATTACGCGTGATTAGTACTCCAATACTAAGCAACCTACGTGCTCAAGCTTTTTTGCAGGGAGTATATTATAATTTGAGTATTTTATAAGCAATTCTAGCATATATCTAAATCTTTCTTGAAAGAAAAGCAAATCTATTTTTTAATTGTAATTATGAAACTCTTGTTTTAATCTGAAATTAGATAATTAAAAATGATTTAACTTCAAAAACACAAATCATTCTATAAATTGCTTTAATTGAGAAGGTAAGCACTCTATTTTATGAAAATGCCATTATTTTGCAGAGAAGGTGCCAATGATTTCTACGTACTTGATTTTTCTTAAAGTAATGATCCCCATAGAATCACTTGATAGACATGATAGACATATGAATATGCGTAAGAAAACAGAATGCAAGATATTTAACACATGCCTATCCTAAAACAAACAAGATGTATTTTGTCTGGTACGTGCCAATGATTTGGTGACAGTATTTGGATTTGGAGTTGAGGACTGTGTTAATTGGGTCGTGTAATTCACATACAATTAGTTTATGTGAGTTTATGTTGGGAGAGAAGTGAAAGTGGGTAGAGTTGTTGAGAATGCAGTTTTGGAAGACATGTTTATTTGTGTGCATAGATGGAGAACAAAATGGCATTTGAATAGATGGAGCTATGGCTACAAAAAGAGGCAATACAGATAATTAGGCATGGTAGATTTTGATGTTTAACAAAAAAGAAGAATTTTTCGAAATTTGAGAGGTGGGATCCATATATTAATGTAATGTGACAAGATGCAGAGGAAGAGCAATGTTACTTTTTTTATAGATGTGTAATGCATCCCATGTATAGTAGGAAATAAATATTCATCTGATTTTTTTGATCTAAATGTTAAATCAAGCATCTTGCAAGGAAAGTGTAAAGTTTGTAAATGATTAAGAAATGTGTTTTTATCATATTGTGTCTAGAAAAGGAAGATGATTGTAGGTGATGACATGATTGTAGGTGATTGTAGGTGATTGTAGGTGTTTGATGTTGAATACAATATGCATTGACTATGATGTTTTAATTGAGGGTGAAATGTCCATTTAGATGTAAGTTGTGCAAGATGAAAACTACTATTGTTTTGTCAATGAGTGAGCAAGAGTTAGGGAGATGGGTTTATCAATCGAACAATGCTATGTTGCATTTTTAATTGTTACGATGCCTTTAGATGGAGGGAGTATGTTTAGACATCTTTGTTGTGTTTATAGTAATGGACAAATTGGTCTTGTAGTGTCTAGAAGTTGTCAAAATTGTAGTTGTATGTTGGGCAAAAGGTTTGAAATTGCTACTTTTAAAGTTTCAAATACTTGCATGATTTAACAATGTAAATTTTATTATGTTCTAATGATATGCTATTTTTATTTTTAGTGAGAAATGTCAAAATTTAGGAATATGAGCAGATATCTTAAATGTTGAAGGTAATTAGTTGTGTAGATGATAATTACTCAATATAAGTTGATTGGCATTTGCGAAACATATTTTCATTTGTATCCTACTCATTTCCTTATGTTTTTAAACAATTTTACATATTATTTTATATAACTTGTTCTCCTGTTATAGAGAAATGTGCAAATCTTTGATGTAGTTGCTGTTGTAGTTGCTCAACATGGAAAGAAAATGTGTGAATTTAAATAAAACAATTATCCAAAAATAAATGAATTGCATTTAGAAACAGAGTAGAATAGTGAATTCCTATTATTAGTTGTTAAAAATTTGATTCACCATTTGTTTATAATGTCAAGCAGATATTGGAAAGTCATTCTTTAGTAGCAACTACAAGTGTGCCTACAAACCCAACTAATTAACCATTTTTATACTTGAGTAGTTGTTTAATAGCGAAACTCAATATAGAATCATACTCGTGAGACACACTAGACTTTTGATTTTTGTCTTAGAGAGATATTGGAAAGCTATTATTTTAATAGCAACCATAAGTGTGCCCATTGATCCAATTGTGTAGTCATTTTTAATTGTTAGTAGTTGTTTAATAATGGTACTTGTGGAATTATACTCGTCAATATGTTATTAATTTTGCTTGATTGGATTAAGCAAAAAATACAATCACATTTAGTTTTAGGAGTAATTTGGAAACTTCTGCAAATAGCTTATCGACGAGTTATTTTTTCTTCATATTCATGGATAAGGGTGTCACTCAAGTTGAGGATGGTTGTCATCTCACCTTTGTGCAAGTCCAACACAAAGCACTTTGCATATGTTGTGGGCTTTGTTTAAATTTGTTTTTTATAACACAAACATCTTTAAATATATGTCCATGTTTATGGGCATTGCAATCTTCAATTGATATTAAGTTGCATTCTTCTAGTTTTGATCTAGAATATAAACAATGAGTTAGTGCATGAACAAATATGAATGAATAGTATTTATTAGTAAATAATGTTGATCACCTTTGGAATGGTGGTGGTTGTATGATCAAATTGTCTTATTTTGTTTTTTTCTTTCATTCTTAATTGCAAGAGAAGTGCTAAGTGTTCCAATGTGTAAGGTTGGGTTATACATGTGAGAAACAAATGTTTTGTTAAAAAAAATGAAAAAAGTTACTATGGGGCAAATGATGTAATCTATATTTAAAGTGTGAAAAAGTAAAATATGATTTGATGATCTTTTTAATTTTGATATTGAATCTAATGGATATATTTTGTTGAATTTGATTTGATTATGTATATATATTTGTTAAGTGGATTTGACATGTTTAATTGAGTATTCTTAGTGACATGTTACAAAGTGTTTAATTTGATTTGTTTTGATCAATGAATTTGAGGTTTCAAAAAATTGCATTGTAATTAGCCCAATATGCTTATGATTTATAGATGTGGATTAGTTGTGGATTTACACTATAGGCTAAACATGATCAATAATTGATATGGATAAAGGGTTTTTATGCTAAATAAAATGTACATGTAGCTTTGGATATAGTTTTAGTTTTTTCTTTTTCTTTTCTCTTTAGCTATATACATGTCATTAGTGAAATCACTTATGATGTACAAAAAAAATAGTATCTATATGCAATAGTGCTTGCCCAACAATGGCTATGATTTCTAGTTAATAGTGCAATTGGTCTTGCATATAAGTTATAGATGTAAGTACCTTATTAATGGAAGTTACTATAATCTTTTTTTTTTTTGTATATCATATTGTCTCTTGTGGTTAAAAATGTCTTTTTGTACAAACCATGCCAAAAAGTGTTTGTGGTATGTTAGTATCAAATGGAATGTTGGAAGAGATTGTTGAATACAAAGGATTGTGCATTTCCCTTGTAAACACAAAACATTAGATAACAATCAAATCATTGCCATTGAGAATGTTTTCAGTATGCACACAAAATTAGTGATTTTTCAATGAACATAAATGGACTTCATTTTCAAACTCTCATTTTGTGATAGATTGGAGGTGTGGTATTTTTAGGACACTTTAATTTTTACCTTGAAATTCTTTTTCTTAGAGGATCTTGTAAGAATAATGTGTATCGTTCTTGTGCATGGAAATGCTACATATTAATAATTCATGTTGATTTATTCTTGAAGGATCAAATGTCAAATTTTGCAATGGAAGTCCTCGTGATTTATGAAAATATGAGACAATTTATTATGGAGGGACTCTACATGTAGTTTTAGACAGAACATTCGCAAGTGCCACATATTTTGAGAACCAATCCATTATAGTCTGGCAGTTTTTGCATTTAGGGCTCTTAAGAGATTGCATCGAAATATTGTAGCCCATAATGATCAGGACAGTTGGGGTGTGAAAAAATTCCTCCCTTGATTTTCACCCACCTACCTTGATGTTTCCATGTGGTTGGTTGAGTCCCACAAGATGAAGACAAAATATCGCTCTCAACAAGTTTACGTTAAATGCAAATGACATCTTTTGCAACTTTTCAGACATCATCACCACGGTCTAATGGCTCGGATATATAAAAATATGAGATAGGTTATTATGGAGGGACACTACATGTAGTTGTAGGTTTAGAAAAACATTCGTTGGTGTCACAAATTCTAAGAATCATCCCATCATAGTTTGACAGTTTTTTGCACATAGGGCTCTTAAGAGACTATGTCAGAATAGTGTAGCTCAAAATGATCAAGATAGTTGCGATGAAAAATAAGGCCTCTCCTAACATTCACCGACCCACCCCAACGTGTTACACAATTGATTGAGCCCCATGAGACGAACATAAAATATGGCACCTCACAAGTTTTCAATGAATGCAATGACATTTTTTGTAAAATTTCATACGTCATTGCCAAGATCAAATGTTTGGAGATAAGAAAACAAGGGCTCTGCGCAAGTTGGAGTCCCTGCCTTAAGCAGTTCTGGGTGTAGGGAAAATAGTATTACGAGTATTTTGCAGTTGGTCTTTGATCATTGCTTTTGGTTTTTGCAGTTTATTCATTGTTATGTAGGTATTATGTTAATGTTGGCCAAAAGGTTGGCAACCAAACAAAGCATTAGAAAGGGCTTGAATGATTTTGAACATGGATACAGATCTAAACTATGACAGTTGACACAGGCATAAAAAAAGAGCATTCAAATTACAAAAAGAGATGATTTTACTTCATAGTGAACATTGTAGGTGCTGAAATAATGTTTAGCATCAAGTTTTTGACCATGATCAAGACTGATTTTACCTTGTACTACATTGTTTCCTTCTTTCGCAATTGCAATGACACAATTGTCCATTACAGGTGTGGAAACCTGACCTAGCAACCTTTAAGAGCAAGTTATGAGTGTGTAAAAAATCCTATGAAATGTTTTGATACAAAACGCATCGCAAAAGGTCATCTAATGGATTGTAATGAATACAAAGCGTACAAAAATTAGATTCATTAAAAATGTTTCAGAACTTTTTATTATAATTTGCAGAGCAATCGAACTACTTCCATTGCATTGAAAACATGCATATATACAATATGACTGGAGAGAACCCGTGTATCTTCAAATAGTGACGGGTTGAACAAATTCCTAAATAAACTAGGAAACAACAACAGACTTAAACCAATCGAATGAACCATATCCTATGTTATACTAGCAGACAATAACAAACACGACTCACGGGTGAAATGATGGAATATGCTAACACTTTTATGCATGCACTTTGCAAGCGCAACACCAACTTCCACGACCTTTGCCACTGTCCTCGTTGTACACTAAAATGGGAGCCTTGCAACTATTTTTGAATGGTGTATAATTATACATGAAAGCATAATGGAAAATGGATTTATGTCAGATGTTACGGTTGCAAATGCCTGGTATACATGCATAGAAACTATGGAGGCAAAGATAGGCACGAATTGTTTGATAAAATGCCTCAAAGAAGTGTAGTCTCAACATTGTGAACATAGAATATACACAAAATAGATTTGTTGAAAAGGCTTTGAACACTTTTAGGCACATGTACTTTGCTAATGTAAAGCTAAACTCCACAACATTTGCCAGTGTCTTCCCAGTCCACACCAAACAAACTGAGATTATTACAACAAGGTTATAAACATCCATTGAAGTATAAGCAATGGAGGAATTATTTTTCATATTGTATTTGTAACGCCCTAGAAAACATACATGTAGAGTATGGAAATATAGAAAAGTTATTGTGAAATATTTGACAGAATGCCTCAAAAAGATGTGGTCTTATATAGAATATAAGATTGCAAACACATGCATATAATACAAATATTGAAAAGGCTTTAGTAAGTTTTGAGAAAATGCTTTTGGTAGGTGTAATACCAAATCACAACCTTTATCAACATCCCCTTGTCTTGTGCTTGCAAAAATTTCTCTAGTAGACATGTATGTAAAATGTGGAAACATGCATAAGCATGTCACTGGAATTGTTTGAGATAAAGAATGGAAGAAATATGGTTTCATGGAATGTTATGTTTACAAGAAATGATAAAATAAATCTACTTTAAATGTTTGTAGAGGCCTCTAAGGAAAATATACTTGGTAGGCATGTAAATCTAAACTCCACAAAGTTTGCTAGTATCATTTAGCCTGCACGAAAATGGGAGTTTTAGAACCAGATTGAAGCAACCGCTTTGGGGAGATTGATTTTAATTTTAGTTTTATTCATCCTCTAATGTATGCAAAGGAGGTATTGAAACTGAAGTTGCACTACCAGTTGAACATGTTTCTTGTATGCAGTATCCCAAAATTTTCTCAATGCATTTGCAATGCTATTTTAGAAATTGCAGAATGGAAATACAGCTAAGCTAGCCACGAAATTCAGATAAAACATGTCATGTTCGTTCAACATCAAATACATTGGGATCAATTCATTCAATCTTAATGTTAGAATAAACAGTAAGCATTTGAGCATTAATCTTGACCAGTTCATCATCAAAAACATGTCAAATGGACAGAGAATTGCATCTTCAAATCAGCTTCATATTCAGAAGGAAAATTTACATGGAAACAAGTTTTTTGTTATATAATAAGATGCTATGGACTATGGATGTAATTAATTATCAAAAATTGTTTAGTCATTATATGTGAAGATGGAGAATAAAACCTATCAAATGTTACAACAGATGCAATCATATATCTGGGTAAGAAAGCATTAGACAAATATGCTTCGTGCTCCTTCAACTCTTGACATAGCTAAATTAGATTCAGTGTCCAATGAGAAAATTGCACAACACAGGTTGCTTGAGTCTTCATTGTTTGCAATGCAGTGCCTGAATTTGTAGCCTTGGTGATCAAGGAGGGCTTTCCAATTTGTGGTTGTGTCTTTAGCATTTTCTGAATCATCAGTGCAAATGACCAAATGCAAATTTAGAACATATGAGAAAATATCAGCAATTCATAATACACTTATGAATTAGAACACATAATTAATCATCATCATGATAAACATTCTTAATTATCCTTCAAGTAAAAAATTAGTGTAACCTCATTGTCTTTCCTAATCACTTGATATTAAGCAATTAATATAGTAATTAAGTGATTAAGAGAATCTAATTAAATGGGATGTGACATCCTTCCCCCCTAAGGATAGTCATGTCCGATGACTAGAAGATATAAAGGTGATCATCACAATGTCATGTATCCAAAATTAACTTTATTCTATGTCATAAAAACACAATGTAAAATTCATACCTGTGCTATCATACCTTTATAGTTGATCATTGACCATGTTGCTAGGAATTTATCAACAATGTACCTAATATGATCCTTAGGTCTAATCACCAATCAAAAACTTGCACTGGTGTTAGCTCATAAACGAGATAAATATTGCATGAAATTGTCAATGAGTGGATCATTTCAATATTCAACATGATCATATGCAAATAAATTGCATTAAAATTTCAAATATCTCACTTTCAAAATCATACAATTGAAAGTATCATTAAGAAGATCAAGCAAGCATCTCCAAACAGAGCACCACTCTAGACTACAAGCATGTATGTTCCAACAAAACAATAATAGAGTCAATCAACAAAACTACCACCAGCGAAATAGGTTAAGGCCAAGACACCAACCAGAGCAAGAAAATCACTTGGAAAACATTTGAAGTTATCATGGACTCTAAAACCAATATGATTTTGTAGAACAAGAAATTTGAATAGTAGAATCAAATAGAGAACAAAGGTGGAACTCAAAACAAATAGGTAAATCTTTGGGACCAATTTTTCCCAACTACAGAACGACTGATCTGGTCGACAAAAAGCAGGGGGGGGGCACTTCCCACTCCCCAACCCCCCCTCCAAGTCACCACTCTCCCCTCCATTCACCACTCTCCCTTCCTCACTCACCACTCTTTGAGCACTAGTGGTTTCAGGTCGAGGAGAATTCAGATGCACTCACAAGCGCATGGCTTCTAATGGGGTAGCTTTGGAGCGAGAGATTATATACGTAACATGCCAACATGATAGTAGAGGTAGGGGGTGGCCACCTAATCATGTTTGGATAAAGCATAGGAACTACTTTGTCTTTTATTTGCTTTCATTATTCATGTTATTCAGACACTAGCCTCAACAAGTCACAACCTTACTGCTCTTTGAGACAGGTACGAAGACGATACTTGTACATGGTGGTACTCGCATGGCCAACAATATATTTATTTGCAGCCTCTTGAAAACAAAGTTCCATCCATGTGCCTAGTTCTAGGTCCATGTGCCCTTCTTTGAAAAAATAGACAAAACTTTAGGAAAACATTCGTAATACTTTGCCCTCTCCCCATGATTGGACAACCTATTTAAAATTATTGTTGTAAAATGTAAACCCTAGGAAATTAGGCACTCGCCAATGCAGAGGGAGATAAATAGTAATTTTTTTTGTAGCAAAATAAATGAAAAATCCAAACTTTGGATTAACATGGCATTATATCCTGTGCTCGGTTCCCAATGCACAAATAAATTTTCTCTTTGCTCAATCGAGAATATTAGTCTCCTGCTATAAAGGTAGGGACTAATCCTATTCATTGGCAAGCTTGGGCATTTTATAGCCTCAACAAGTCACAACCTTATCATTGTTTGAGACAGGTGCAAAGAGGATACTCATACATGGTGCTACTCGCATGCCCAACAACATATTTATTTGCAGCCTCTTGACAGTAGAGTTCTATCACAATTATGTATGCCAAATATGTTTCTATCATGTGTTCTAAGCATTTGAAAAGCAAAGAAGATGATCAAGCAAGCATCTCCAAACATAGCACCACTCTAAACTACAAGCATGTATGTTGCAACAAAACAGCTAACAGAGTCGGTCAACAAAACTACTACTAGCAAAATAGGTTAAGGCCAAGGTACCAACCAGATCAAGAAAATCACTTGGAAAACATTTGAAGTTATTATGGACTCCAAAACCAATATGATTTTATAGAGCAGAAAATTTGAATAGCAGAATCAAATAGAGAATACAGGTGGACCTGAAAACAAATAGATAAATCTTCGGGACCAATTTTGCCCAACTATAGAACGACCGATCTGGTTGACAAAAAGTAGGGGGGGCCCACTTCCCACTCCCCCCCCAAGTCACCACTCTCCCCTCCTCACTCACCATTCTTTGAGCACTAGTGGTTTCAAGCTGAGGAGAATTCAGATGCACTCATAGGTCCATGGCTTCTAATGGGGTAGCTTTGGAATGAGAGATTATATATGTAACATGCCAACACATAACTGTCATTGATCAAGAGATGATTCATATTCTCTATAATATGCATGTCGTGCAATTGCATAAGACAATGGAAAGAGGAAATTGGATTGTGATTCAATGTATATGGTGTTGTGCTCCATACTTTTTAACTTACTAATCGAAGGTTGTTTACAAAGACTGTATGCAACCATGATCTTTTCCTTTTAAGCAGTTTTTTTTTTGTTTTTAAAGGAAAATAGATATATATTGGCTCTTTGCGTTGTAAAGGGGAGCTCAAGAACTAGTAAGGGTTATTAAAAAAATGGGTACTGAATGATGAACTTTCTTATTTCAATACAGACAAAGCTACCATGATGACCCCCAAAAGTGAGCACTGTATCATTAAAAAATAAATCTAAATTTGTTGCTCCTTGGAGAAAAAGAAAACTGCAGAACGTTGTACTGCAGATGCTAAAATCCAATTTGATAAAAAATTTAACCAAACAATGTTGAATTACTACTAACTTGCAAAATATGCAAACATAAACAAGGCACATGAAATATTTGACAAAATGCCTCAAAGAGATGTCATCTAATGGATTGCAATGATTGTGGGTTATGCACAAAATGGATTTATTGAAAAGGCTTTAGAAACTTTCAAGCAAATGCAATATGTAGGTGTAAAACCAGACTCAACAACATTTTCTTGCATCCTCCTTGCCTGTGCCAAAATGGGAGCTTTTAATTAGGGTATGGAGATACATGAAAACACAAAGGATATAGGAATTTTTTCAGATATTGTAATTGCGATTATCCCAGTAGACATGTATGCAAAATGTGGAAATGTAGACAAGGCATGTGAACTGTTTGACATAATGCTTCAAAGAAATGTGCTCCTGTGGACTGCAATGATTGCAGGATATACACAAAATGGATTTTTGAAAAGGCTTTAGAAACTTTCAAGCAAATGCAATTGGCAGGTGTAAAGCCAAATTCCACAACCTTTTCCAGCATCCTCCCTACTATGCAAAAATGGGAGCTTTGGAACAAGGTATTGACATCCATGAAAACATGAAGGATAGAGAGATTTTGACAAATGTTGTAGTTGTGATTGCCCTAGTAGACATATTAGATCTAATATCTAGATATTTAAACATACTTTGCGGTTGAACTGCAAAAGCTAAAAAATCTCAAAACACAGAATTCAAATCAAGAATTGAATACAAAACTATCTAAACACAATTGGGCACTGAAAAAATGATAAGTAAAATATGATGCCAAAACAACACAAAAATCTCTTAACTATAGAATAAATCAAAAGACATTGTCCATTGTTATATGCATTTTTAATTCCATGGAGATGTAGCAAGCTTAGCTTAAGGAGTGCTTGGAAGAATATGCAGCTTTAAATGTGTGGAAAATTGATCATAACATGCACAAAGATTTAAAGAGGTAGAACCCAAAGGTTGAATGGGGTCATTATAGATGTCAATAACTCAATACTACTGTTCAAATGGTTAAAATCCTTGTCAAGATATCTTTATTACTACCAATGTTAAAACACCACCAAGATGTGAATTGTCATAAATATTTCTTGTTAGTATGAGAGGTTCATAAAGCAAGAATTTGTTAACGGACCTCATACACAAGGGAGTCATATCACTAGAGTTGATCCTTCAACTACCCCAATCAAGTTGTTGGGTAAGATATGTTTGATAGTTAAAATAGTTATGCAATTTCCATGTCGAATTCTTACAACAACAATTCAAATTGTTGGTGGAGTAAAGAGTGACCTAAAAAAGATGGCTAAAAGGGTGAAATAAAGTCTTTGACTTGGGCTAATGAAGTCCAAATGACTGTCCAAAAGGGTAAAATAAGGTCTTCCTTGGCTTGGGAAAATTAAATCCATGACTTGAAATTGTAAATACAACATGATTGCACATAATGCCCCTATGCACATTGAAAATCAGGCCAGATTCATTTATTTGATATTCTAAATCTTGGAGAAATGGACCAAGTTTGTAATCTTAAAGAAAACCCAAGGAAAATGGAGGGTTTGAAGCCCAACCAACATATCTTTATTGGGAAAAAAGAGAAAAAAAAATAATGTTAGGGGTATGCTCCATAACTGTCTAGTAGCAGAGCTTCAATAAGAATGCACATAGATTCAGGGAAAGAACAATATCTTCCATAGATGAGGAATTGTAATGCTTGTGATGCAACAAAAGAGAGTCAGAAATTTGTATTTATCTGTAATTGGCAGATTGAATGAGAAAGCATACTTTTGATGCAGAGTTTTTGGCCCAAGTGGGATTCCCTATTGTAAATTTTGTGTCATGTTTTTCACTCTAACATGTATGACAATCTGATTTTAGGCATAGTTCTGAATTCATTTCATCCAAAATAAGTGAATTCAATACTTTGACACTAATTTGGACATCAAGAGTTTTTGTTCTTGTATGAGCTTTGGGAAAGATTTTGAAGAATTTTTCCTTACAGGTTTTTTCAAAAGCACTTGTATCAGCTTTGGGGAAGATTTTGAAGAATTTTGTCTTACTAGTTAGCCCTTCTATATATAATTTCTTGACCAAAGGCAACTCTTATTTTGAGATTTTAGGCTTGAGTTTGTGACCATACCTTTTCATGAAAGTTATATGCTAATGACATATACTATTCAATATTTCATTTTAAAAGTACTATGATATTATCTTAATCTTATGTCATTGGATTGAAGAGAATCTCTGAGAAAATGCATATGGATTTTGATGGCCAAGATTGTCAATTATTGGAGTTTTTGTGAGCATACAATTCAGAAATGATGTCCATGTACACATATACAAAAGCTTGGATATATCACTTGTTCCTAAGCCGAAGTTTCTTATTCTAAGAGCAGTAGGTATATAATAAATGTGAGCCATTAAATATGGCATAGAAACTTCAAGGTGCAACATGTGTAGAACAAATTAAATGTGTAAGCAATGTTTCAAATGGTGGCTTTCATAGGATGACATAGAAGCAACCAAGCATGGAACATCACCAGCAAGGACACAACAATTAAATGACACCATCCAATGAAGAATGACCAACCACAAAGAATGACACAAAGAATTATAAATATGAGCACATGTTTCTTTATTTTACCATGGCAATAATTTTAAACAAGTTGTCCAATCATGGGGAGAGGGAAAAGTATTACGAATGTTTCCCTAATGTTTTGACTATTTTTTCAAGGAAGGGCACATGGACCTGGAACAGGGCATGTTTGGTTGCTTCTATGCCATCCTATGAGGTAAAATTCTTAGGCAGACATGTATGAAAAATGTGGTAGCATAGACAAGGTAGTGAACTGTTTTGGGAAATGCCTTAAAGAAATGTGCTCTCATGTAATGCCATAATAAGAAAATGCAACTGGCATCTGCTATTGGTCAATAGTTATTTATCTTATGAAACATAACAATTTGGGGTTCTCTAATAAGGAATGAGTCCAATATTCATGCAAACTACATGCACTTTGGTCATAATGAACTGTTTGATAAAATTATGTGCTAAGCATGTATGGAAAAATATGTAGCATAGATAAGGCAACAAACTGTTTGGGAAATTTCCTCGAAGGAATTTTGTCTCGTGGTGCTAGAATGCTATATGGATTGTCATAGTATTCCATCACCATGAGGCCACATTTCTCTGAGGCATATTTCCAAACAACTCAATGCCTTCTCCATGGCTTCTCATGGTGATGAAATGCTATATGGATTGTCATAGCATTCCATCACCATGAGGCCACATTTCTCCGAGGCATTGTTCCTAACAGTTCAGTACCTTGTCCATGGCTTGTCATGGCATTCCATCACCATCAGACCACATTTCTTTGAGGCATTTTTGGGAAAATTTAAAATCCTTGTCTATACTATTGCTTAGTACACCTCTAAGATCACCATATGTTGTTGAGGGTTTTAGGTTTGTCAAATGGTCAAGTTGAATACATTTAGAAGAGAACTATTGAAATGATAACTAGTCATCCAAAAATAAAATAATTACAATAACTCCTTCAACAGGAAAAGTATAACAACATTACTTGGCAAAAGGTCATTAAAATAAAAAAATATGAGATAAAGCAAAGAAATCTTAAATCTAAATGAGAAGAGTTGTACATAGAGGCAAGGCACAACGACAAGCACACAACCAAATACACAATAATTAACAATTGGTAGAAGAATTGAATGTAAAATGTTGAAGCATAGATAAATTATGTGATTTACTTGACAAGAATTCCTCTAATAAATATAAGTCTCAGGGGGCTTTTGATAATGGTGTCACATTAGATATGCAAAATGAATTTGTTGAAAAGGATTCAAAAGATTTCAAGCTAACACAATTGGCATGTGTAAGGTCAACTTTGTATCCTCTATCACCACTACCTAAATATATAAACAAAAATATATAATTGCCATGGCATTCCATCACCGATACCACATCTACTTGAGACATTTTCCCAAACAGTTTTTTGCTTTGTCTATGCTGCCACATTTTTCATACATCTCTTCCAAAGCATTTTATCAAACAATTCACCACCTTGTTGCCATGGCCAAAAGCGCAAAACAAATGCTTTCAAACAAGCTACAACTGCTTGAAAGAAATCTATGAATGCTTCAACAACATAGACAAGGCAGTAAAATGTTTGGTAAAAATGCCTCAAAGAAAAATGCTCTCATACAAATCATTAAAAATAGAACATAAAATGAATAAGTCAAGTTGCATACATTAAAAAATTACTAGAAAGCTACCTCAGAGAAGACACCCGAAAATAGCTTCAAAACCCTAGCTGCATGTCCAAGCTGAGACACATGAATGCAAGTCAATGGCTCCTAGCCTTGGGGTGGAGGCTTTAGAGTGAGCTTTCGTGTGGGCCTGGGCTGGATGAAGTAGGGCAGATACTAGCCATACTGGCCATGAAGAATGCCACATAATGAAGAATGCTTGTGAGTGAGTGCAAAATGTGGAAGCATTATCTAGCCGCAAGCCCAATTCCAGGTCCAAGTTCCCTTCCAAAAAAAAAAGATAAAACATTAGGGAAACAATCGTAATACTTTTTCCTTTGTCGATGATTGGACAACTTGCTTAAAATTATTGCTATAAAATGTAAACCCCCAGGAAATTAGGCACTCACCAAAATAGACAGAGATAAATAGTAATTTTTTTCCAACAAAATAAATAGAAAATCCGAACTTTGGATTAACATCGCATTATATGTCGTGCTCGGTTCCCAACACACAATTAAATTTTCTCTTTGCTCAATCGAAAACATTAGTCTCCTGCTATAAAAGCAGGGACTAATAAAATAAAAGAGGTTATTATGGAGGGACCTGTTGTGTGGTTGCACAACATGCCCCAAGTTACCCATGGTAACATGGGGACCCTGAATTTTAAGATGCTCTTTTGGTTAAGTGAAGTGAAAATCCATAAAGGTTGGTGTGATGTTGGGCAATAGATAAAATTTGGACTAAGCCATGTGTTTAAAAGAAATTGATCATATCAAACTTTGGTGGCTAAATTTTCTTTGATCAAAGTGTTGAGGATTACTTAATAGATTTGTGTGGTTGGTCGGGCGGATAATTTGGCAAGGTGTGATTTAGCAACATTAAATGCGCAAAATGGATGGATCAAGAAGTGACTACTTAATCAATTAAAGCACGTCAGATATTGGCATGAGGTAGAGTGCCATCTAGAAAAGTGCTTAATTAAGGTTTTGGGAAATCTTGTGGCAAGGAAAACCTTTGGTATCTTCACGTGAGGGCATTAATTTCCAAGTTTTGATATGAGGCCTATTTTCTTGAAAACTCGAAGAGGTTAAGAAATCATTATCATAAACATAAACATGCTTGGCGAAAGGATTAAGCAAATTAATGCAAGTTTTAACAATGATTTATTTTTGATGAGTTGGTTTTAAATGCATACCTTTTTACTTGTGAAGTATTGTCAAGTGATGCAGGTCATGGAAGGATGGTGGTTGCGGAAGTGAAAGCTGCTGCTTATATGAGTTGGTTCTTGTGGAAGGCAATGAAGAGTGAAATGATAAGAATGTTTTGACAGTAAAGACAAAACCTAATACAAATCAAAAGAGGAAGTATTCAAAGGTGGATAGCAAGAAACCGAAAGAAAAGAGGACTCGAGTTTTTGGATGCTAGCAGAATCAAAAGTTTTTCCTGACTTCCACTTGCCGGTATTTTTCCTGAAAGTGGAACACATCATCAGAATCAGGATTTTAAAGGAAGAAGGCTGGCGTTTTGTTCCCACAGTTTTGAAGACTAAAATAACCTGATGTTCATTTATCCATTATTTCAAGCATTAGAGGGTCATCATCGGAAGTCAAAGGGTCAAATTTGATTGTAGCTTTAGGGGTTGCGGAAAATATTTGCTAGCATGTCACCTATCCTCTTGTGCCACATGTTTTATTCCGATTGGAATGTTCTTTCTAAGCCATGTGCTTTTTCTTAGCTGACTACTGCCTTGTGTTCTATAAAAGGCATGGATTCATTCTTTTTCAGGATCATAATTTGTTGAATCGATTAGACTTGGAATTGGGACATCACCAATTTTATGTTTATGTCATGTTTTTTGTTCAATCTCAACATAGAAATTTGTATTTATTGTATATACTTCTAATACTAAAGAAATTTCAAGGTTATTCCAAATAGTAAATCTTACATAATTGTATGTTGTTTAATCCTATCAAAAGAGTCAATTTGTTTTGCCAGATTTGGGTGCATTTTGACATTATTTCTGTGGTGAATAGTTTTTTTATTTGAACTTTTTACATTATTTTATATGTAGCTGTGAAGCAATTTGGTGAAATAAAAAATAGTTAATGCTTTGGTTTAGTTGTTTCTCTATAAATGCATGGATGATAACTGGGAGCTATTAATTTCTTAGGCCTTTTCCTTTTAATTCTAATATTCTTGTAGTTTTTCTGAATGACTTGGAATGATGAAATGTGAAAGGTAGTGCATGTTATATTTTTTGAAATCTTTACATTATTGGATTGCTTGAAAGTTAAAAGATATACCAATAGGCCCTTTATGTTTAACAACAATTACACAACGAACCCTGAGTGAACCTAGTGAGTCAAAACCTAACATTTTCCGAGCTTTGGGATAACTAAGATCCCCTTTAATTAGGAAAATTCTAGTGATTCTTTCAAGAAATATAGGTTCTTTTGTTTGAGTAGCAAGGGTTTATCTGCACATTGTGATCACACCATTAGAACCCTGATTGAATTTGTAGCTTCAAGCAAAACATTATTATGTGTCGCAAATTTTGAGAATCAGTCTGTCATAGTTTGGTAATTTTTTGCACTTAGAGCTCTTAAGAGACTACATCAAAATAATGTAGCTCAAAACGATCAGGACAATTGTGGTGCAAAACAGGGCCTTCTTTAGCATTCAATCACCCACCCAAATATGTTAGTGGTCATTTTTGTCTCATGATGTACAAAATGCAAAATATGGCTCCCAACAAGTTTTAGTTGAATGCAAATGACATTTTTTATAAATTTTCATACATCCTCGCCACAGTCAAATGGTTTGGAGATAAGGAAAACTATGAGAATTTATTATGTATATACCCTACATGTAGCTATAGGTGTAGACAAAACATTCATAGGTGCCACAAATCCCAAGAATCAATATGTTATAATTTTTTTTTTTTGCACTTTGGGCTCTTAAGAGATTACACTAAAATAATGTAGCTTGAAAAAATTAAGATACTTGGAGTGTGAAATAGGGTCTTCCTTAGTGTTCACCTATCCACCCAAGTGTGTTAGTATAGTTGATTTTTCCTCATGATGTATGAAACACAAATTATGGCTCTCGACAAAGTTTTGGCTAAATGTAAATGACACTTTTTGCAACTTTTCATACATCGTTGCCACGATCAAATAATTTAGAGATAAGAAAAAAATGAAAGAGGTTATTGTGGAGGGACCCTATTTTAAGAATAAATATGTCACAGTTTGGAAACTTTTTTCACTTAGGGCTATTAAAAGGCTATGTCAGAATAATGTAGCTTGAAACGATCAAGACAATTGAGGTGTGAAAAAGGGATTTCCCTAGCATTCGCCCACCCATCCAGTCATGTTGGCATAGTCGATTTTTCCTCATGACATACAAAACACAAAATATGGCTCCCAACAAGTTTCTACTAAATGTATATGACATTTTTTGCAACTTTCCATACATCGTCGCAACAATCAAATGGTTTGAAGATATGAAAAGCTAAAAGAGGTCATTGTGGAGGGACCCTAATTGAAGTTGTATGTTTAAAAATAACATTCATAGGTGCCACAAATTTCAAGAATCAATATGTCATAGTTTTGGAAACTTTTTGGACTTATGGCTCTCAAGGGATTGCACTAGAATAATGTAGCTCAAAACAATTGGGCGTTTTGGAGAATAAATTGAGTCCTTCCCTAGCATTCACCTATCAACTCGAATAGTTGGTGTATTCAGTTTTACCCCATAATGAATGAAACACAAAATGTGTTTATTGTCATATTTCTTCTACTCTTAGTTAACACTTTTTGCAAGAATGCATTCCTTACTTGCACGACCAAACGGTGTTGAGTTGACTAGAACCAAGAGAGGTTAATGTGGAGGGACCCCATATGTACTTGTAGATTCAAATAAAAAATTCCTACATGCCACGATCTCCATTAACTACTCCATCATAGTTTAGAAACTTCTTGTTATTATGGCTCAAAAGAGACTATGTTCAAATGATGTAGCTCAAAACGATTGAGTTTCTTGGGAAACAAAAAAAGGAAGCATTCAACCACCAACTTAGACATGTTGGCATATTTTTCTTTACCCCATAACACATGAAATGAAAAATATGCTTCTTGTCATATTTGCACTACTCTCAATTGACACATTTTTGCAAGAATGTATTCTTTGTGTTGGTGTAGGTTTTTTATTTTCCTAGTGGGTTAATTTATTTTCCCTTAGTCCTAGGTTTTTTCTACACTTAATTAAGTTTGCTTAGGATAATAAAATGAGTTTATTATTAGGAGATAAGTGTGTGGTGTCCCCTTCCTTAAAGGGTTGAACCACATTCCACTTTTAGTGGCATCCTCCACTTTTGTGGTTGATTCCTATTGGTTGGATTTGCCACCTACCTCCTAAGTTCTATATAAACTCACTACCTAGCTTATATTTGCATCTTCTATGCATTTTTTTGCAGTGTATTTATTCAGCTTGGAAACTCTTAATGCAATATTGTCACATTGACATTGCATAATCTCTCGAAGTCTTGGTTTGCATTCTTATATTTTTCTAGTTTATGTAACTTTGATTCTCTTAAAAAGTTTATTGGGTTATTCAATCTATTTCAGATTTCTAACATGGTATTAGAGATTTTGTTTTGAGAAATTTAAGTTCATAGATTCCTAATTGAGATTGAGTTTTCTTGTAAAAATCTTGTAAATTTTTGTATGCTCTTCTCTTGTGTTTTGAACGATCTAAAGAATTAGAAAGGATTTGCAAAGATCTAATAACCTCTTCATATTACATATGTGTCTTGTGAGATTCGGGTGATTGCAATATTTTTGGTTATATTGGCAACATTTTTTACTGTTTCAACGTGTTTAAAAGGCTCGAGAAAGTCATATTTTGCTTTTGTTTCATCCAAGTTGGAGATCATTTGACAAAGTTGCAAATAGGGGTTTGAAACTCAGATCTAGTGAAATATTTTTATTGGAATCATTTTCATTTTTGCTTCAAAAATCCAACTTCCACTTGTTAGTAAGAAAAATGATTTTTGGGTTTTGTTCTCAGGGTCAAAAAACTATCTAGGTGTCCATTAGATTTTGCATATATTAATAAAATCTTAAAAAAATCACTATCCAAAAAGTATCACGCATCTATTTTTCTACAGGCTGAAAGTTAAATAAACTTCACTTTTTTCATCTTTTGTTTGTTGGATCAAAAAACCATTTCTTGGTTTTGTTCTTAGCATCAAAATATTTATGAGTTTCTATTATTGTTTACACATAGTGAGTAGATTTTTTAGAAATCAAATCATAAGTAAAAATTTGTTTTTGCTAGAAAAAACCGTCACTACAGGTTAAATTCAGTCAGTTTCTCAAAAATTTGCATTTTTTTTGTCATGGTGTCTATTTTTAGCAAACAAGATGTCGTCAAAAAACTAGAGATGAGAAATTTCCATCCACAGAGGTATTGAGATTTTTTTTTGCCATTTTTTACCAAATATTTCAGGTTGAAGTTGTTTTGTGTTAATTTTTTCAACAAGCCATAACTTTCACCCTAGTGCTCCGATTTTTAGAAATGAATAGGCATTGGAAAGGTTGGAGAGCACTACACAGTCATAAGGTTAATTTTTTCAGATTTTGTCTTAGGTTCATTTTGTATCAAAATTAGTAATTTTGGCTATTTTGAGTTTATTAAGCATTTTATTTTGGAAAAGGATTTGTAAACGCACTAAATTATAAAGTTCAACCTTATAATATTTTGGGGGGTGATCTTTGATATTAGTGAAAAGGGTGGGGATGTTCTTGGCATTCTTATGTTCACTTTTTTTGCATTTTCTTTTGCATTTCTTTATCATGGCATCAACAACAATTCCTACTTTAATTGCATACAACTATTTTGAGTGAAAATAAAAAATAGATATTCACTTAAGAAGACTTGGTTTACATAGAGTAGTAATGAGACTAGAAGCTGAACCAACTAAAGATGAAGATAAGCTTGAGTGATTTAAAAAATGTGATAAAGCACATGGAGAATTGTGTGTGTCCGTTTCTCCTGATTCACTCTTTCATATTGAATCTTTGAATACTCCAAATGAAATATGGAAAAAGCTAGAATCTCTTTTTGGCACTCAACTAACCAGTTTAAATCCAAGCAACTTCAACATAATTCAATGTTTCTTCACCAAATTGAAATCACTAAGACTATAGTTGCAACAATGTGGAATCACCAAGACTACAATTGCAACAATGTGGAATTACTAAGAAAGATGAACAACTGATTCTAGGTATTCTCTCAAAGCTAAGTTTTGAATATTCAGTGTTTGTTTCTACCTTGTATGCTACTAAGGATGCACATGGGTCTCAATTCAAAATTCCATCTTTGGATGATTTTGATACTTCTCTCACACGGGAGTAGGATAAGCTAATTCAAATGGGAACTCTTAAGTCTTCTAAGTCACATGCATTGGCTACCAATCTTGGCACAAATAAACAAAGAAAAAAAAGTAGTAATAAGGATACAGAACAAAAGAATAACAAAGAGAAGAAGAATTAAAAATTAGCTACTCTAAAAGTAAGTAATGAAACCTCATCTTCAAAATGTGACAAGCCTAAGAAACAGAGGGTCAAATGTGTCTATTGTAAGAAACCCAATCATGATGAGAAAAAATGTTTGAAGAAAACAAGTTGATCATTTGACACATTCTTGAGAAGAATAATCTCAATGTTCCTGATTCCATCAAACTGAGTTCAGAACAGGGTTCTCATAAGGCCAAAGACAACAACAATGGGAAAGGAAAGGGAAAGGCCCTTGTAGCAGTTGCTTCTCCACCATCCACATAGGTTCTTAATTCAGGTGCTTCACACCACATGGCTTCAACTAAAGATGAACTTGAATCTATGGAGCCATGTACTATGCCTTATATTTTGATGGGTGATGACACTCCACTTGAGGTGTATGGGAGAGGGTCTGTTGATATGGGGGATGGTATATTTCAGGATGTTCTTTGTGTTCCCTCATTATCAACTAATCTTCTATCTATCTATCTATCTATCAAATCACTCACACAGGTACATGCAAGAGAGTTGAGTTTACTCCTGATTCAGTGGTGATTCGTGAGATGAAAAATGATTCTACAATTGCAATTGGGAGAGAAGAACATTGGTCTCAACTTTATTTATTCTCCCACCTTGTTCCTAATCCTCCTTTGATTGTTCTACTCACTCATTCAGATGATGTGAGTAATTTGTGGCATCAATGGTTTGGCCACTTGAACTATCTCTACTTGCAATAGCTTAGCAAATAGGACATGGTTACAAGATTGCCTACAATTCACTTTTCTAAAGGTGTTTTTCATGGTTGCACTGTTGGAAAGCATACTAAAGAGAATTTTGACAAAGGAAAAGCTTGGAGAGCCTCACATCTTTTAGAGTTCGTACATAGTGATTTGGTAGGGCCATTTTCACAACCATCTTTTAGGAGAGCCTGATATGTTTTGAAATTCATTGGTTATTTCTCCAGGTACACCATTGTGTACTTTCTCAAGCAATAGTCTAAAGTATTTGATTCATTCTTGGAGTACAAGGCTTTTGTAGAGAAAAAAATTGGAAAATATATCAAAGTTTTACATACAGATAATGGGGGAAATATTCAACCATAGGTTTGTGCAGTCTTGTGCTTCAAAGGGCATTGATTTACAACATTTAGTCCCCTATAGTCCTCAACAAAATGGAGTTGCAGAACGGAAGAATTGGTTCTTGAAAGAGATGGCTAATTGTATGATTCACTCCAAGTCTTTGACACCACCTTTTTAGGTAGAAGCCATTAACTATGTGTGTTACATCTAGAACCACATTCCCCACAAAGCTATGAAGGGGGTAACTCCTTTTCAAGCTTGGACTAATCGAAAACCATCAATTAAGCACTTTCGAGTGTTTGGATCTAGTGCATGGGCCAACATTCCAATAGAGAAATGCAAGGCTATGGATCCATAGAGCAAGCCTTGCATATTTCTTGGTTACCCAAATGATGTCAAAGGCTATAGGCTTCTTCATCCTACCACATATGAGTTGTTTATTGAGAGGAGTGTTCAATTTAAGGAGAGTACTTCTGGTCCTTCTCTCGAAACTTCTCCTACCACCATTAGTTTGGAGTCCTTGTATCATGATGATACTTATTCTAAGGTTCATCATACTTCAAATCATGATGAGTCTTCTTCCTCCACTTTAGATGATGATAGTGATCATGAGGATGCACACAGTTCATCTTCATAGGATGATGATTCTTCTCTATCCATAGGGCCTCTTTGGGCTCGTCATAATTTACAGTCAGCAAGTGATTGGGTAGGGGATACTTTAGATCATAGAAGAACAAGATCACAATTTCAGGATGCTCCACATGACTTCCTTGCTTTAGCTTTTAATCCACAAACTTTTTGTGAAGCTTCTAGTGTCCCCGAGTGGGATGCAGCTATGCAGAAAGAGTTCAATTCCTTGGAGAGGAACCACACTTGGGATATTGTACCACTTCCTAAGGGAAGGAAACTTGTTCGATGCAAGTGGGCCTATCAAACAAAATATGCAGCAGATGGGTCAATTGACAAGCATAAGGCTCACTTGGTTGCTAAAGGATTCTCCCAAGTTCCAGGAATTGACTACTTTGAGACTTTTGCACTAGTTTCCAAAATGAATTCCATCCGACTTTTTCTTGCTATAGCTGCAACAAATAGATGGGATGTTCATTAGATGGATGTGAAGAGTTCTTTTTTTCATGGTGATCTTTAGGAGGAGATATACATGGAGTAGCCACAGGGGTTCATTAATGATCTTTCACTTGTGTGTCATCTTTTGAAGTCTCTCTATGGCCTCAAATAGGCCCCTGGGCTTGGTATGCCAAGATGGATTCCTTCCTTCTAACAGTTGGGTTCACTCGATGCCATTTTGATCCTAATTTCTACATATTGCAATAGGATGATACTCACCTTCTTGGTTATCTACATTGATGACTTGTTGATCACAGGTAGTCACTCATCCACCATTCAAGTAGTGAAAACCACCCTTCATGATTAGTTTTCGATGTCAGACTTGGGCTTGTTGCACTACTTTTTGGGGATTGAGATCACTCAATCTTCCTCAAGTATTACTCTTGCACAATCTAAGTACGCACTTGACATGTTCCAGAGGTTTCACATGATTGATTGTAAGCCTATGTTGACTCCATTCTTGTTAGGGGTCAAACTTGAAGCTAAGTGTTCTTCACCCTTGGTTGATGGCACTTTGTATTGACAAATTGTTGGTAGTCTCATCTATCTGACTCATACAATGCCTGACATTTCATATGTAGTAGACATGGTCTCTTGATTCATGTAGGAGCCACATGAGCTACACTGGAAAGCAGCTAAGTGGATTCTTCATTACATCAAGGGTACTCAAAATTATGGGATTCTTTATGCAACGGGTGTGGATTTTGACTTGGTGGGACACAAATTTAGATTGGGCAGGCGATTCTTAGGATCGTAAGTCTACTTCAGGGTATTGCTTCTCCCTTTGGTTCCGGTCTAGTTTGTTGGTCGAGCAAGAAGTAGTCTGCTATTGCTCTTTCATCTTTAGAGGTTGAGTTTTGAGGAGCAGTTAATGTTGCTACTGAGGCCATCTTGCTTTATAACATTTTAACTAAACTTGGCATTCTTTTCCAAAATCCAACAGTCATCTATTGTGACAACCAAAACTTGCGATTTAGATCTCTTGCATTCTATTCCATCATTAGCGGACCAAGCACATCAAGATCCATATGCATATATTCAGGAGATGATTCTTTCAGAGATTGTTGATCTCAAGTATTGTCGAACATCAGTTAGACTATAGACATCTTCACCAAACCCTTCATTGAGAGAAATTTCCTTCATTTGTGAGCTCTGCTTGGGGTGTGGTTGGTGTCCTCCTTGGGGGGGCTGCTTAGTCCTTTTCTTCTCTTTCTATTCTAGGGGACCACGTTCTCTCTCTATTTTGTGGGGGGGGGGGCTTCTTCTTCCTTGGGGGGGAATTTGATATGTACATGGGTACTTAACATGGGTACATGGGTACCTAACATGGCCTCATTTGTCGGGACCCATCATATTTTACATCCTCCTAAGCTATGTTTAAGGGGGGGTGTTGGTGTATGTTTTTTATTTTCCTAGTGGGTTAATTTATTTTCCCTTAGTCCTAGGTTTTTCCTACACTTAATTAAGCTTTCTTAGGATAATAAAGTGAGTTTATTACTAGGAGATAAATGTTGGTGTCCCCTTCCTTAAAGGGTGGAACCACTTTCCAATTTTGATGGTCTTGGTTGGATTTTCCACCTACCTCCTCTCCTAAGTTCTATATAAACTCACTACCTAGCTTGTATTTGCATCTTTTGTAGTGTATTGATTCATCTTGGAAGATTTTAATGCAATATTGTTACATCAACATTGCATAATCTCTCAAATTCCTGGTTTGCATTCTTATGTTTTTCTAGTTTATGTAACTTTGATTTTCTCTTAAAAAGTTCCTTGGGTTATTCAATCTATTTCAGATTTCTAACACATTGTTGGCATGGTCAAATGGTGTTGATTTGACTAGAATCAAGAGAGGTTAATGTGGAGGGACCCCATATCTACTTATAGATCTTCCAAAACATTCCTACATGCCACAAGCTCTAATAAATACTTTGTCATAGTTTGGCATTTTTTTTATTATTAGGGCTCATAAGAGATTGAATTGGAATTGAATTTTTATGATCTCGTGGGTTGTTATAATTCTCTCAACATGACAGTGGACTATTATTTGGATTATGATATTAATAAAATTTTGAAAACTCTCCTCTTTTGTGAAGATATCCATCATTACCTCTTTTAGTGATCTTCTATAAACCTTAGGGTAACTTGTCAACCTACCTTCATTTCAAAATAGGGTTCCAAATGACATGATAATAGTCACATATGGTTTTCATAGCTAAGGATGATAGTGGATAGTCCTAGGGAAGATGCCAATAAACCATAAAGGTGTTTAATGAGCTAAAGAGTAAACCATTGAATGACATATTCCCTTAATGTTTTTGAAAACAATTTAGTTAAGGATTTATCTTCATATGCAAATGCACTATGAAAGATTTAATATGAAGACAATGTATGGGATTTTCAATATTAAGGATAATGTATGTGCCATAAAAGGTACACACCAATGCACTATGCAAATTCTGTTATGAAGAAGTGCATCAATAATTAATTATACCCTATGAAGGAAAGATCTTGGTTAGTCTTATTTTTCTTCATGTTCCTTAGTATGGTTCTTAGTATAAATTTTATTAGAAATCATATTGGAAAGGGAATTATGATCATTTGAGTGGCTATCCATATTAAGTTTTTAAGATGAGCACTCCTTCATAAAATAATATTAAGGTATTTAATATCTTGTAGCATAACCAAACCCTAAAGTGAAATGAACCACTCTTCAATGTAAAAAAAAAAAGTACATAAAACTTAAAGCAGTTTAAGAGGATGGGTTCAGCAAAATGAAAGAGGGAATATAATATTATTTATATAAATGTATTGAATCAATTGTATTATAGGTTGTCTAATTTCTATAGAAGTTCATATTAATACTACCATTTTTGAGTTCATAGAACATTGAAGTATGCTAAAACTTTGGACAAGGCTTAAGGATCACTGGATTGTGCATGATAGCCTTGGCTTATGTTGCCCTTATTACTATATCATGTACTCACAAATTCCATATTAATCCTATAACTCAAGGAAAGACCCTCTTAACTTGATTTAACCATTTGATAATCCATAACCATTCTTGAGCAATAATGATGAGAATATATGCCCATTTTTAAAGCAATAAATACTATAGGAGTGCATTCAAAATCATTTAATTGAGGCTTATACAACATTCCTCAAATTCATAATAACACATAGGGGTAGGAGTAATTATTTTTATACAAATCATACACACAAACAAGAGTATTGCACATAAGTATCTCATAAGAGACATGATTGACTCAAATGGACCAAATTATAGGGTAGGAAAACCCATCTTTTTCTTTAGGATCTTAAAATCTAGGAAGGTGATCCTTGAATTATTTTTTAGAGGCTGATGAAAGGGAAATGTGAAAAATGTAATAGTGCCTTGGCTATGTGGAATAAAGCTATGTAACCTCATAATTAGGAGATGAAACATGAATTTATGTGTACACATGGATAAAATGTAGGTTTATATTACTCTTGATGAACCCCCTTAACATATCATGCACATGGATAATGTAACCACATAGATACAACCCTCTAACTATTTGAAATATTTTAGATCACTTGAGGATATAATATTGTTAAAGGACTGAGTCATAGGTGTGAGTAGAAATCCTTTGAGCATAACACTTTAAGACAATAAATAGAATACAATATATTTTAAGGTTTGAAAAGAGTTGTAAGGATAGGTTATGTGCTCAAGTAGGATAGAAAATAATAGTAAATTAGAATGGTAATAATGGTTAATTTTCAATAAAGAGATTGATTTATTACCTAGCTACAATAGTGTCTATTTTATTGGGAAACAAAATTACAATATGCAAGATAGAAGGATATTTGTATGGGACTATAACAAAACCAAAAGTATGCATATACAATAACTCACAAATTATGAAACATCATATATTTATGCATACTTCAACATCATCCCAAGCCAAGAAGATCACATATGCATTAAGGGAAAGGATTCCAAGAAGAATTTCATGATATTTTTATATTTTTTATAAACTATCTAACTCATAAAGCAAACATGTTAGTGGGTGTGACATGAGATTATAGCATGATTCCTAACAAGTGACTTAAATTATGCAACATATGTTCGCTTGTGCCAACATGGAAAACTTAAGGTGTCTTCATATCATCCACATATTAACTAGGAACATGATAACATAAATAAAAATCCAAGAAAATGAATACAAAAATAACAAAAAAAATGAAGAGGACTGCAATTGACTAATGGATATGTGTTTTGAGTCAATAATTGGGCTGCAATTAAGTGAACTAATACTATGATATGTAGAACATGAACTATATTAACAAGGTGTCATGCACAAAAGGTAGAAAGACAAAGAGAACATACCTTAAACTTTAGTATTTGATTTCACCAATTGTATAATGTTTTCTAGTTCATTTTTGGCTTCACTCCTCCAAAATTTGAGTTTTTTACTAACTTCCTTCATATTCAATTTTCAATTCTATATAAATATAATGGAATTGGTAAAAAAAATATGAAAACAATGATTCTATATTATCAAATTCAAACAAAAATTATGATAATTAATATTCAAACACTAGGAATATGAAAATATTAATTTATAGAATCAAATTTAGCCTAAAACATGCAATTTCATTCTTCTACATTGACAAAACAAAAAATGTGGTGGAATTATTAAACAATGATTGATATTTTTTCAACATCATGGAAAGAGTGTTTCTATGCCAAATAAATCACAAATTGTAGAAAAGAATAGAGCATGTGGGTCCTAAATCATAGGGCCCTCATGCCTTTTTACTATTTTTTGTGGTTCCAAGAAACACGAACACATTATAACATGCTCCTATTATAGCCCAACTTGAGAATTAGAATAGGGAGAGAAGGAAGAGTTAGAGAAAGAGATTAATTTATGGATGCATATATGTTTATGATTTATTATTATATATTGATGTATTAATGTGATGTATATATATATACTTATAGATGGGTATTCATGTTGATGATAAATATTGCTTGATCATGATTATGTATGGCTACATGATGTAAGAGGCTCATGTGGATATTATGCACCATACATATAAGCTCCATGAACTCTAATAGATGAGTAGGATAGTGGATCAATATGATAAATATTTCTTTGTGTTAGAGAAGTATAAGCCTTAGTAAAATCCTTACTAGTAGCAACAACAACACAATAAATATAATCCTTAGTAGAGACCATAAATAAATAAGGCTAGTGGTGATTCTTCTTACTCTTGGAAGAAGAGGAAACTTTAGGAATTAAGTTCTTAACAATCATCTAGAGGTTGTAAGCCTATCTATAATGACTTAGGGTTTAAATAATCGAGTAGGCCATATTCTATGTATCCAAATACCATTGCATCATTTTATAAATGTGGGAAATATGGTCATCTCTTGAGGTATTGTTTATAACGGTTAGTTACATTTGGTGGTTGGGAGGCCTTTAGTTTTTATTAGATGGTGGGGGATGTTAGTAGATGTTATTAACTGTGTAATTTATATGTGTGGGATAGACAACCACTAGGGTACCATTAAGAAGATGTCATGTATACCCTAAACCCTAAAACCTATACCTTAGGCCCTAAACCCTAAACCCTAAATGTTAAACCCTAAAACCTAACATTAATAATATAATAGTAAAACCTAAGAAAATAAATTTAATCCCTAAACCCTCAACACTCAACCCTCTCTTATCAATAGTTATCCCTAAACCCTCAACACTCAATTCCTAAACCATCTACACTCAACCCTCCCTTATCAACAGTAAACCCTAAACCCTAATCCCTAAACCCTAAACCTTATATGTTAAACCCTAATCATTAATAATTTAACACTAATTTACCTAAAACATTAAATTTAATCCCTAAACCCTCAACACTCAACACTACATCAACCAAAAACACTCAGCACTAAACCCCAAACCCTATATGCTAAACCCTAAAACTTGACATTAATAATTTAACGTGCTAAAACCTAAAAAATAAATTTAATCCCTAAACCCTCAATGCTCACCCTCCCTTATCAATCATAAACCCTAGGCCCTAAAACCTAAACCCTATACTATAAACCCTAAAACCTAACATTAATAATTTAACATGCTAAAAACTAAAAAAATAAATTTAATCCCTAAACAACCATATGTTATCAACTGTAAACCCGAAATCCTATAGGCTAAACCCCAAAACCTAAAAAAATCCCTAAACCCTCAATGCTCAACCCTCCCTTATCATTGTAAGCCCTAAACCCTAAAACCTAACATTAATAATTTAACACTAAAACCTAAAATTTAATTTAATCCCAAAAAACTCAATGCTCAAACCTCCCTTATCAATTGTAAACCCTAAACCATAAACCTATATGATAAACCCTAAAACCTAACATTAATAATTTAACACCAAAACTTGAAAAAAATAAATAAATCCCTAAACCCTTAATGCTCAACACTGCATCATCAACCGTAAATCCTTAACCCTAAACTAGGCCCTAAACCCTAAAACTTGACATTAACAATATAATAGTAAAACCTAAAAATTTAAATTTAATCCCTAAGCCCTCAACGCTCAACCCTTTCTTATCAATCATAAACCCAAAACCCTATACACTAAACCCTAAAACTTGCATTGATAACTTAACACTAAAACCAAAAAATAAATTTAATCCCTAAACCCTTAATGCTCAACCCTGCATCATCAACCATAAGCCCTAAACCTTAAACCCTACGTCCTAAATCCTATACGCAAAACCATAAAACTCAACATTAATAATGTAACACTAAAACCTTAAAAAAAAATCCTTAAACCTTAATGCTCAAACCTCCATCATCAAACCCTAAACCCTAAACCTTAGACCCTAAACATATACACTAAACCCTAAAACTTTATATTAATAATTTAACACTAAAACCTAAAAAATTAAAGTTAATCCATAAACCCTTGATGCTCAACCCTAAACCCCAAACCCTAGGCCCTAAACCCTAAACCCTATATGTTAAACCCTAAAACCAAAACCTAAAAAAATTAATCCATAGACCCTCAATGTTGAACCCTCCATCATAAACCCTCAACATTAAACCAAAAACTCTAAACCATGAAGAATTTAGAGAGAGTAAAGATAGAGAGTAGTGAGGGGAGGGAGGGAGAGCGAGGTAGAGAGGGGAGAGAGAGAGAGAGAGGGAGGGAGAGGGGAGAAGGGAGGGAGGGAGAGGTAGAGAGAGAGAGAGGGAGAGGGGAGAAGGGAGGGAGGGAGAGGTAGAGAGAGGGAGAGAGGGAGAGAGGTGTAGAGTGGGACACGAGGGGAGAGATAATTTTTTCTTCACACAAACACAAGTGTATTATCACATTTTTGTGAAGAGAAAGGGAGGTAGTGTGACGAGGTGCATTTTTCTTCATAGAAATGTGAGTGCATTTTAACATGAGTGTGCTATAATGTGCTTGCATTATTACCTACTTTATGAATTTCTAACCCTTAAGAATGTTGGATTTTCCTTGGGAATCCAACCCAAAGGGTTGGAATCACATGTCAACAACCACATACATGTTTTTAGAAAATTTTAAAAAATCACAGTGTCGAGTGTGCTCTTCATCAAGTTTGTATGTATTTCAAATTCAAGTTAAAAAATAACTTAGTTATGTCGAGCTCCCTTTTAGCTTTCTAATCATGTTTTTTTTTTACATTTCAAATTTTTTAAGGTTTTTATCTTTAATTTATTTTTCTAGTATCTCTATTTTTCGTCAAAAACCTACATATGGTATTGTTGGTCTCATTTTTTACCTATTCATTGAAATTTGAAAAAAATAACATTTTTTATAAACTAAACTCTATTCTTTGCACATCCAATTTTTTTCAATTAGTTTTTTAAAAAATAGGGGGAAGCACACTCAATTTTCTATTTTTTAGGACGTGTCCACTTTGAAAATTAGTAAAAAACCATATATTCACTAAAAAAATGAAGGGCACACAATATATTGAGAGGGGGGGTGAATCAATATATTCTAATTTCAAACATTAATTACCATTAATAATTTCTCTAAACATGAACTCCAAACCATCAAATCAACAATTATTGAATTCCTTAATAATGAAGCAATAAAGCAACACAAATATGCACATCCTTCCAAAGAACACCAGATTTACATAGAAACCCAGAATGGGAAAAAAACCACGGTGAGAAGAGTTGGTTGGAGCTACTGTCCAAATCCTGCCTCACAAAATAATATAGAACTTAGAACGATTTTGTAGGCACCAAACCACATGAGTTACAACCTTATAGAGAGACACCAATCTCCTCAAATTCATATTTGTATGCACCAACCCATAGGAGAAATCAATCCCCTATAACACAGTCATTGAGTACCAACTCAAATTAAGAGACTTCAATATTACAAAGAATATAAATCTTGTCCTGAATCAATAGACGAACACACCTTCTAATGATATTTTAGTTTCCCTCCACATCCCTAACTTCACTTTTCTTCTCACACATTATTTTATATATCCTTTCATGTCGAATTACATACACACACATCACATTCACTACATATTTACAATATATTTATTCCAACATATTGACAATATCTAAATGTTGGTCTAGAACCCTTTTAACACCATATGCAATGAGCCATGTCAACCAAGGATAAACCTTAATTCAAAGTGATATGAAACATTCAGTCATCTCAGTCCTAAATCAATTGTGTTACCACCAGTGTTAGATGATGACATGCACTCCCTTCAATGATCTTAAATTGGTCCTATTTTATCTTCACATGTTTCCTCCAATTGGTGCATGCTTCCCTTATCTAGCATAAATACTCAAACATTATTCACATTCAACCAAAAAACACAAACACCACTCTATTACTTCTAAATCTCTTTCTACTAAAGCTCAACCTTTGAAACTCTGTAATCTGATATATCATGAGTAACCTTATTTTAGGTCCAAATTGCAAGCCATAGCATTCAGTTGTGGTAGAATGAGGAGCCAAATGCAATGACGGTTTAATATAGTGCATGAGTAGAAAACCACAAAATACTACCACAAACACTTCCAAACCACCTCCAACAACTGGAATAGATACAAGATGATATTACAAACATACTAAAACCAATCTTCACAAGTTTCCTTTTCTCAATAAATATTAACATTTTGTAACTAATCACACCACTTGTCACAATACTTCCCAATTTCAAATGCATGACATGATATAACTAATTACATTTAATTCTCATCGATATGTTGACCATGCTAACCCTTTAGCAATCATATTTAAAATCACACATTTAAAATTACACCTTTGACATTAATGACAACATATGTTCAACAATCTTCCCTTTTGTCATTGATGTTAAACAAAAAAATGTTGCTAGCACATCAATACAAACCAAACTTATCTAGAACTCCCCCTATGTGATACAATTGAAGTTCCTAGGAATTTGAGCTACTTAAAAGATATAGCATTTTGAGTTCCTTTCTCCCCCTCTAACATCAATGGAAAATTACAACTCATATGAAGGATATGGCAGTTGGAATTCCTTTCTCCTCCTTTGACAATATCATTTTGCAAGACCATCAAGATTGCTTGCATTAGGGAGTGAACACTCCCCCTCACCTTGTATTTCCTCTTGATTCAAGAGGAGGGAGCAACTACTCCCAAATTTTGTTGGAGGTACTCAAAAGTCTCCTTGGGAAGAGGCTTTGTGAAAATGTCTACAATTTTCTCCTTCTAGTCTAATTACAATATGTTTTATCCTTGAATGCATCACCAGATTCTTGAAAATATTTATAGCACTAGTATTGTCACAAAGAAGGGAAATGGGCTCATCAAACTCTATTTTCATTTCCTTCAGGTTCTACTTCATCCATAATACTTGAGTGCGACAAGAAGTTGTTGCAATGTACTTCACTTTTTTTGTAGATAGGGATACTGAGTCATGCTTCTTGCTTAACCAAGATACAAGACTGTCACCAAGAAAGAAAGCTCCACCACTCGTATTCTTTCGATCATCTATACTTCTGGCCCAATCTACATCTATGTATGCAATTAGTGTGAATTTTTCACTCTTAGGATACCACAAACCAAAATTCATTGTAGCCTTCAGATATCTAAATATCCTTTTTACTTCCTTGACATGAGTTTCCTTAGGAATTGTCAGAAATCTAGTTACCATCCCAATTGCTTGCATTATATCTAGTCTGGATGTAGTTACATACAACAAAATATCAATCATTGACTTGTACAAAGTCTAATTTTTTGAAGCAAATTCATCTTTCTTGCTCAATTTATACCTAGTAACCATAGGTGTACTCACTGGTTTGTATTCTTCCATCTTAAATTTACTCAACATCTCTTTTATGTATTTGATCTGAGAAATGGATATACCTTTGTCTAATTGAGAGATCTATAAACCAAGAAAGAAAGACAAATCACCAAACATTGACATTTCAAACTCTTTTTGCATTGCATCCCAAAACTCTTTGCACATTGCATCACTAATACTTCTAAAGATGATGTCATCAACTTATACAACAATAATCAATAACTATTCACCTTCTATTTTTATGTATAATTTTTTGTTTGTACTACCTCTCCTAAAACCTTGTTGTTTCAAATATTTATCCTATATGGAATACCATGCTCTAGGGGCCTGTTTGAGTCCATAAAGATCCCTTTTAGCCTGCACACAAAATTTGGTTTGTCTAAACATTGGAATCCTTTTGGTTGTTCAATGTAGACTTCTAATTCTCCACAAAAAAATGCAGATTTGACATCCATCTAATATACCTTGAAATTCTTGAATGCAAATAACACCAAAAACATTTTGATTGCCTCTAACCTTGCCACCAAAGCAAATGTCTCCTCAAAATCAAATCCCCCAACTTGAGCATAACCTTTGCATTCAATTATGGTCTTGTTTTGGATCACTTTTCCATATTCATTCAACTTATTTGTAAAGAACCATTTGGTACCAATGACATTTTTGTCTTTAGGTCTCGACACCAACTCCCAAGTTTTATTTTTTCTTAATCTGAGTTAACTCTTCCTCCATCGCATTTATCCAAACTTTTTCTTTAATTACGTTTGTATAAGAACTTGGTTTAATTTTTGATAGTAAGGAAAAGTTTACCTATTCATTTGCTTTCTCAATTCTTCTCTAGGTTTGAACTCCAGTATCCTTATCTCCTATAATTTAATTTCCAGAATGGTTCTTATAAACATACCTAGTCAAAGTCTTTGCAACTATATTCTTTGATTCACTCTCAGAGTCTTCATCATTACTATAGATTAAATCATCATTATCTTCATTCAGATCCTAAGCAAACTGTATTATCTCATAAATACCCATATTGACACTTTCCACATCATTTTCAACCTTTTGTTATAACCTACATGCCTTGCTTGTCATAGAATATCCAAGAAAAATACCTTCATCAGATCTAGAATCAAACTTACCCAAATATTCTTCATCCCTTTGATGTAGCATTTGCTTCCAAATGTTTTGATATGCCTGACTGAAGCTGGTATTTCTTTCCATAGTTCATATGGTATCTTGGTAGTCTTTGGTCTAATTTGTGCTCTATTCAAAATGTATACTATTGTCTAAACCACTTCTCTCCAATACATATCTAACAACTTTTCTTGACTCAACATTGTTCTAGTTATATAGTCTGGTTCTTCCTCTCAGCAACTCCATTTTGCTAAGGAGTTCTAGGAGTAGAATATTGTGTCCAGATCTCATGCACCTCAAAAAATTCATCATATATGTTGGAAGTGAACTCTCCACCTCTATCTAATCTTAAACACTTGATTATTCTTTCGGTTTCTTTTTCAACCATTACCTTTTGATTTCTCTTTTAGAAAATTCACCTAGTCATTCTAGAATAATCATCAATAAACATCATAAAATACCTATCACCTTGAATTCTCTTTGTCCTCATTAATCCACATAGATCTATATTAATCAAATCCAATGGATTTGTTGTAGAATATTCATTAGTAGGTAATCTAGCTTTTGTCAGTTTTCCCTCACGACATGGTTTGCAACTAGTAGATGGAGGCTTCTTGAACTTTGTCATATCTATTACCATTTCTTTTGAGATAATCCTCACAAAATTGAATCAAAATTGATATGTCCCAATCTTCTGTGTTGGAGCCAACTCTCTTCTATTTGTATGGTAAAACATTTTTTCCCACTGACCTCAACGAGATGATACACATCACTTTTGTTCTTGCTTCCCTTTACAGCTAACTCACCAGTATCAATCTTTCTGATTTCACAACCTTTAGCATTGAATGGGATATTATAGCCTTTATCACACATTTGAATTACACTCAGAAGATTGTGTTTCAATCCTTCTACATACAGAATATCATAATTTTTCATCTTTCCACTATTAAGACTCAAATTACCCATATTGATGATCATATAAACTACGTTAGTACCAAGAGTTATAGCTTCGTTGAATCAAACTTCTTGAAGTGCATGAACTTGCTCTTGTCTTTGGTCATGTGACTTGAACATCCATTGTTGGTGATCCATAAATTCTTCTCTTTTTGAGCATGTAATGTAGTCTGAGCCACCATGGACTTCTCTGATATTTTTCCTTATGGTTTCTTCTTCCAAACCCTTTCGGTTTCACTACTTTGACTTGTGTTATTTCCTTTTGTATCTGGCATAGAAGGACTCACAAAATTGCTTCTACAAATTCTAGAAATATACTCAAAATTATTGCTCTTATGATAAGTAATGTTGAAATAAAACAATGGTGCAAATAGATTTATGCTAACAAAGTTATTTCTTCTTTCTGATATCTTTCTACAATTCATAGCTTTGTGACCAAATTGGTTGTAATTAAAATAGTAACCATAAAAAAATAAAATGATTGAACCTAGTATTGTATCTTTGTCTTCTTGAATCTTGTCTTATATTTTTTCTATGAACTTGATTGAATCCATCGTCCACCAACTTTCTCTCCTTGGTTTCCACAACGTGTTTAGATATTGAACTCTTGGAACCATTATCTTCTGAATTTTCACCAACTAACTTTATGGGTTGCTCAATCACCTTATTCTTTTGTATATCAGTAAAACCAAGGTTTTGATATGTAGTGATCTTTGAATTTCTATTATCTTATCCAAGATCTCAGTGCTCTCCCAAACTTCAACTTTAGCTAACAGTTTACTTTTTATAGATCTTTCCTTAATGACACAATCTCTACCTCAAGTTTTTCACAATCCTTATATCTTGTTGGAAACCTTTATGCCAGTAATTCTTTAATCCTCTTTGCTTCTTCCACTTGACTCTTCAAGTCAATAATCATCTTCTCCACCTTCTCAATATTTTGAGATGACTTGTCTTTAACTTTCACTTCTTCAACAAACCTCTTCTTTGGTCTTTTAATTTCTTTGCAAACACAAATCAATTCTTCCACAAGATCTTCTTATCATCATCGTTCTCGCACTTCAGTTTTGTATCACCTTCAGAAGTTTCCATAGCCATGAAAAGTACCGTTTCTCCTTCATTCTTGAAAGTTTCTTCATCATCATCATCAAATGAATAGTCTTCCTCATTGATGAAAAACTCTTCTAATTTTTTTTGAAACATTTTCCCTTTTGGAAATAACTTCTTTCCATTCTTTTGATCATCATTGTTAGAATATTTGTATGAAAACTTAGCCATGAAATGTCCCACTTTACCACAATTAAAGAATTTTAAAGGTAACTTACCTTTGTACTTTCTAAAACCCCTCTACAACTTTCTGAAAAAAATTTCTTCCTCTGAATCTAACCCATCTTTTGAATCTATATGATCTTGCTTCTTGGAAACTTTGAATATCACCTCTTTCCCTAAATATTTATCACTATCAATCCTCATTTCATAGGTAGTAAAAATTCCATGTAACTCATCCATAGTTAAAGTATTCAAATCTTTAGCTTCTTCAATAGTCAAAACTTTGGCATCAAAATTTTGGGGAAGGGATCTAAGTACCTTTTTCACAATTATACTTTCTTTCATTTCTTCACCAAGACCTCTAATAGAGTTGACAACCTCATCAACTCGAAGCAAGACTGTAGCAATGTTTTCCTCTTACCTCATTTTCACTTTCAAATTTACCTCAATAAGTCTAGAGATTTGCTTGTTTGACTTTATCATCACCCTCATAGATGTCATGTAACTTAACCCACATTTCCTTCATTCTGTTATAATATATAATATTCACAAGCTCAAAGTTAGATAAACCACATAAAATATCATTTATTTCCTTGTCATTATCCTCACAAGCCTTCTTTTTGGCTTGATCTCTTGGGGGACTATAAAAAATTTCATAACCATCCACAACTGATTGCCAAACCTCAAAACCTAGGGCCGTCAAATATGCCTTCATCCTTACACTCCAAAAGGCATAATTAGATTCATTAAAAAGTGGTGCCTTATTTGAATACAAACCTTCTTGGGCCACTGAGTGTGTCATCCCAAATCTACCTCAAGTTGTTGAGCTTCTTCCAAGGAACCTTGCTCTGATACCAATTGAAGGGCACACAATATACTAAGGGGGGTGAATTAGTATATTCTAATTTCAAACATTAATTACCATTAATAATTTCTCTAAACATGAACTCCAAAACATTAAATAAAAAATTATTGAATTCCTCAATGATGAAGCAATAAATCAACATAAATCCACACATCCTCACAAAGAACACTAGATTTTCATGAAAACCTAGAATGGGAAAAAACCATGGCGAGAAGAGTTGCTTGGAGCTATTGTCCAAATCCAGCCTCAAAAAATAATATAGAACTTACAATTATTTTATAGGCACCAACCCACATGAGTTATAACCTTATAGAAAGACACCAATCTCCTGTAATTTAGATTTGTAGGCACCAACCCACAAGAGATACCAATCCTTTATAACATAGTCACTAAGCACCAACTCAAATTGAGAGACTTCAACACTACAAAGAATATAAATCTTGTCCTGAATCAACAAATGAACACACCCTCTAATGATATCTCAGTTTCACTCCACATCCTTGACTTCACTTTTATGCTCACACATTATTTTATATATCCATTCATGTAGAAATACACACACACACACATCACATTCACTAGAGATTTACAACATATATATAATACAACATATTGAAAACATCTAAATGTCTGTCTAAGAACCCTTTATCACCATCCGTAATGAGCCATGTCAGCCAAGGATAAACCTTAATTCAAAGTGATATGAAACGTGTTGTTGGCTCGGTCCTAAATCAATTGTGTTACTACCAATGTTCGATGATGTCATGTGCATCGTTCAATGATCTTAAAATGGTCCTATTTTATCTTCACACACTTCCTTTATATGGATCACACTTCCCTTCTCTAGCGCAAATACTTAGAAATTATTCATAGTCAACCAACAAACACAGAAACCACTCAGTTACTTCTAACTTTCTTTCTATTGAATCTCAACCTTTGAAACTCTGTAATCTGATATATCATGAGTAACCTTACTTTAGGTCCAAACATCAAGCCATGGAATTCAACTATGGTAGAATGTGGAGGCAAACACAATGGAAATTTAATACAATGCATGAGTAGAAAACCACATAATACTACCATAAACACATCCAAACCACCTCCAACAACTGGAATAGATAAAAGATGATATTACAAACATACTACAACTGATCTTCACAAGTTGTCTTTTTCTCAATAAACATTAGCATTATGTAACTGATCACACTATTTGTCACAGTACTTCCTGATTTAAAATGCATGACATGAAAAAAGTAATTACATTTAATACTCACTAATCTGTTGACCCTACTGACCCTTTAACAATCACATTTGACATCACACCTATAACATTACACCTTTGACATCAACTACAACATATGTTAAACAAAAATTAGTAGAAAAATCTACCATAAAATACATGTTATTAGCTATGTTTTCATTGAAGAAATTTTTGAATTACTAAAAAAATTAACATTTTAGGGGGTCATGTCAGACATTACGTTATGTTTTTTTGATAAAAATAGGATCACTTTGTGTGACCCACCTATTTGAACCCCTTAATATCCACCATTTAAAAAAAATGGTAGTTTAAAAAGTAGATTCAAAGCACTACAACTCTTGTGCTTGTTGTGTCTTCAAATTTTGAGCATAAATAACTTCAACTTTTCATCCAAGATCAATTTTTCTCGATTTCAAAAAATATGGCCACTTAAGACCCCCTTTTGGTCCACCATTTCCATATGCATACCTAATATTCCAAATCATTAAACCTTTCCCACTCAAATCCATTCATGGAACATCTTTTTTTGCCACTTCTCCCAAATATTCAAAATTAAGAACCCTTGGCCAAGGTTGTTTTGGATATTTATACCATCTCCAAAATAATTTGGCTAGTAAGGCCTAAAAATAAGCTCAAAATGATGAAGTGTAGTGCCCCTCCCATTTGCATCTTATTAATGTGAGATCTGTGTTTTACCTTCACCATTTCCTCGTGGTTTCTGTGATGATTATTTATGGCTCTAAATGGTGTGTATGAATCACCGCATGTTCGAGATGAGATTATTCAACATGTCGGTTGTTGGAATTTTATATATTTATATACTTGGATACATTAGTTTGCTTTAGTTTTGTGATGTACAATATATATGATGCAATTAAACATAATCTTGATTATTAATGTTCATAAGAAATGATTTATATGACAGATGTATAGATGTTATTTTATGTTTATGCTATTGGACCCCATTGGGATGATTATGTTGTGCTTTGACTATATATACATTGAGCAAGTACCCTTGACGTGCGTTGAATGGTTACAGGTACAAGGTTATTTCTCCACCTAGCTACACAAGTCTGAGTTATTCCCCAATGATTATTAATTCAAAGATGTCACATTGGGCCCCCTCCCTATCCATTCCCTGGGCGTACTCGAATTGAGTATGGTATGTGTCATACTTGACCTTATGTGAATCTAGATCCAATTTAGGAGTTATTACAAAATCCCTATGTATCGTGAATGACTAGTGAATGTCTGATTTAATAAATGGTTTAAATTCTATATTTTTTGCAAATGAAATATTAGGAATTTAAATGATTATGATATTTATTATTAAAATATTATTTGTGTTTTGGGAAAGGGGAAAATAGAATGAAAGTTATTGTTTGATTTAAATTTCTAAAATTCCTTGTGTTGGTAATTGTGAGTTATGTGTGGTTTAATTATCCTGTTTGAATTTTGATTTTCATAAATTTAATAAATATGCTTTATATGGATTTAAATCATGAATTTAAATAATATAGGTTATTTAAAAATTTATTGATATTCCTATTTAGGTTTTGAGGAAATTGGGAATTAAGAAAAATAGAAAATGCATTTTATGAATTCTATATTGTTTTATTTGAAATTTGGAAAAGGGTAAGTAAAAATGGGTTTTTTAATTTTCATTATGTAATTTTGTTTTAGGAGAAATTTTGAGAGAGAACAACCCTCTTTTGGGTGAAAATTTGATTTGTTGATTAGGACTACATTCAATGGTGAAATTTGGCAAGGTCAGATTCGTTGGGTTAGGAATCGATAGGTGATTGTGCTTGCTATATTTGCGAGTTCTCTTTTGGCATGCATGACATTCTCTTCATTTAAAATTGGATTGTGTTTGAGGTATTTTTCTTGTTTCAATTAATTTAGCCAATTTCTCTCAAATTTAAATATTGTAATGGAATTGCGGGAGTGTGGCCACCTCCCAAGGTAATTTGTTTTGAAAAATTGCATGTTCTTTTTGTTGCTTTGATATTTTTTGGGGATTTTCCAAAATATGGGGTTATCATGCCCAAATTTTTGGGAAATGCGTGAAATAAAAAACTTACTTTAAAAGTATGTTGTTGGGTGTATTTAGTGCAAAGGGGTATGTTTAGAATTTTGAAAATTTAATTGTAATTTTTCAAGCTTTTCTTCAATGGTGTTTTTGAGAATTTTATGGTTTCCCAATGTAAAATAAAATTAGATAAATTGAAATTGTGCATGTTTTATGATGAATTTAATGTGTGAAAGGAAGTCTCCTTATTCATTTTTGATCTAGAACCAAAGGTTAATGAGGGAAATTGAAATTTGAATTTTAAATTTTTAAGCATTCTTTAATGGTGAAATTACAAAATGAATGGTTTTTCCTTTGTATTTTTTTTTTAAGAATTTGAATTCTTAAGTGATTCTAGATAAATTTTAATGTGAAATAAAAAGACTTCTTAATTGTTATTGATTTAGAACATTATGAGACCGTGTTGTTTTATTTCAAAAAATGAATTTTATGCTTTGTTTTTCATGCCATGTTCATTGGAGAATGTGATAAGCTTAAGATTTAAGTTTTAGAGAGAGTTATGGGAATGACTCCCAACATGAACCCAACCCAAAGTGATGTCTAGGAAATCATAGTGTGGGTAGTTTGGATTAAAAAGTGAAAACTAATGAAATATGGGTAATTAATTAACCAAGATTATGGATATCCCTCTTGTGCTTTGAGTGCTCATATAGGCTAAGGATGATCGAGGAAGACAAGGCGCTCAAGGAGCATAAGAATTGTAAGATCAAGTACCCTCATTTTTATGAGAGTATACTTGGTTTTGTGTTGAGCCCCACATGAGTGTCAATGATGGCATTCCCTCTCTTGCTCTCTAATATCTAACCCTAGTGTAGTTGAGTAGTACCCGAAGGATGATGTATCCCATGTGATTGTGCTATGTCCTTGGTGAGTTTTCCCAAGGATTATTCTTTATATGGAATTGGTTAGTTGGCCCAATGAATATTGTTAGATAACATTCGTGAGTTTGTCCAATATGGATTGAATTATGTCATTTGTGAGTGTACCAAATGATGATTTATATTTGATCCATTATGTGTTTTGGATGCTTGTTTGACTTATGATGCATATGTTGAGTGTTTCATAGTGCATGGTGTGTGTGTAAGTTCTCTTCCCATTTGTTTGGCATGAGGGTTGTGCTTGTAGCCCATGAGACTATCTCCTAGCATGACGGGAGTGGATCTTTTGATTCCATGAGGTAGGGTGGTGTGGTAACCACCATTGAGGATCGAAGGTTCATCATTCGAGGATAACAATGGTACCATGTTCTACCTAGTTTATCTCATGTAATTAGATGATCTACTTTCATTCAAATTATAATATTGATATCAAAGGACATCTCCTTGAGAAGGATTGTAAGATTTGTAAATGTTAGTATTTTATCCCTAATTATGTGTCTCGGTGTTGGTGTTGAGCATGATCATACTCATATGATGTTTTATTTATGTATTAGGAAGTTAAAATAAACTTAGGAACATTTATTTTGGGTTTAAAATGAATTTAGTGGTCATTTTTCATAGTTGGGTAGTTTGGTGCTATATTTGGGCAACTTGGTCTGCTCAGGAGTCTCCCAACTCACTCAGAAAGTTCCTAACACTATTTGGGTGGCATTTTCAGTAGTGGAGTGGCCTAGTATCATATTTGGGCAGCTTTTTTGATAGTGGGGTGGCTTGGTTTCATAGGGTTAAAATTCAAGTTTTTGTGTATCTCTGTTGGGGTGACTTGGTCATGTAGTTGGGTTGACTGGTTCCCCATACAAAAAAATATAATGTAAACCCCCTTAACCATGGATACACAGTGGTTTTCTAATCCCAATTCCACTATTGAATATTTTTTATGCCTTGTATTTTTTTTTGTTTTGATTGTTTTAGTCATCTAAACCCTTCAAAACCTAGTCAAGTTTTGTTGTTTTAGGACTTGATATTTTTTCATTGTTTTGAGGCCTTAAATGGAAAAACCATGTAAAATAAATTTGTTCCTAATGGTCCTAGGGGTCTAGTGATGTTTTGTGCATGTTCCTTTGGGTTTTCATTGAGAACTTGTGGCTTCTCTTGCCTTTTTTTGTGTGCCTTCTTCCAAAGTTGCTAGGTTGTCAAACTTAATGCTAGGGAGATTTTGCACTTGGTCTTGTGAAGTTGTGGGAAGGTTGTAATCCTTTGTGGTTAGCCTTTTTGGAATTCTCCAAAATCCTCCCAATTCATTGCTTTTTTTTGAGTATTTTCTTACTCTTGTGTGTTGTTGCATTACAATGAGACATCCTGGGAAGCATGTGGTTATCTGGAAGTGATGTGTTGTCATTCTAGTTAGTGGAGTGTTTGTGCCTCTTGGTTAGGTAACCTGTTGTGAAGGTTTTCCTATGTGCTTAGATTTATTTAGTGTGTTTTGACGTGGATTGGAGGTTCATTGTTCCCTCATCCTATCTTGGTTTGGTGTTGCCAGAGAACACAGTCATGATTTAGTAATTGATGGTCATGTAGGTGTTGTCATCTCTCTCTCTTGTATATTCATTATGGTGGATTTGTCACACAAGTGGTTAGTCTTCTATTGTTGTCACCTTACTTATGCAAAGGTAAGTATCTTGTTATCTTTTTCCTTGTGTCATTGTGACACTTGTGTGCATGTTGTTGTGTAAGTGTGACATGTCATTGTTGCATTATTGGTGTTGTCATTATTTCAAAAAAGAAGTTGTTCTATCAAGTTTTGTTCTGAGCTTGTTGGCTCAGGGCATTACATGAATACCAAGGCCTCTTGCTCTCTTGAATTTTCACATTAGGTCCCAACTCAAAAGACACCATTTATTAGATTCTAGGTTTCCTACCCATAGAAATTTCTTAGAATGAGGATCAAAATCCTTGAGAAAACTCTTGGGAGTAGATAAAATAATATATATATATAGGTAAATAATATAAAAATATATTTCAAAATAATCATTCTACCAACAAAGGATAGCCATTGGAGGGTACAATGGCTCGCCCTTATGCGAAATGCATCTAAAATATTTTTCTAATGATTTGTTCTAACATTATTAGTAGAGGGGAATTTACAAGTAATCCATAGTTTGGCTTCCAATCTAGAAGTGAGGAAGATCTAAAAAAAATTCTTTAATGGCCTCATGAGTATTGAAGAAGAAAACATTTAAATTTTCCTCATTAATTGTTGGCCTAAAGAAGATAAGTAGATGTCCAACACTCTCCTAAAGTTGACACTAGTAGAATTTGGAAAATAAATGACTACATGACTAAGGATTTTAGTCACAACAACTAAAAATGACTAAATTCTACTAATTTGTTGCAACTCGGCTATAAATGAGTAAATAAATGACTAATTTGGTTGCTGACTAAAAAATTATTTAGTCACACAAATACAAATTCACTTTTGAAAAGCATATTGTTAAAATTTTAAGTGCTAAAAATAAGCACATTTTTGTTTGAAAGGGAAAATCAAAAGATATTGAAAAATAGAAAATGTACAAAGCTTAGGCACCAAAGTGGGAAATGGTTTCAATTTTGTCTTCATTACACCTGCGTGATAAGGAGGTTTAGGGTTTTGGAGAAACTTTCATCATGCCTGGCATGGAATCAACAACTTTCATTTTAGATGAAGATATGTGTTTGAAGGAGTCTTCCATGGAAGCAACAACAAAGGGGCAAGTAGCCCTTGAAAGCTAGAGGCATGTTGCAAAGTTTTGAAAGGCACGTTGCAAGGTTTTGGAGAAACTTTCATCATGCCTTGCGTGGAATCAACAACTTTCATTTCAGATGAAGATGCATGTTGCAATTTAAAAGAGAGAGTATGACATGGTGCATAGAGATAGACTTGCATTAATACTTCATAAATATCAGGTATGCATGGTGTTACCTGAGTTTTAACCATTGTTGAGCTTTTGGAAGGGTTTGCATGAGTTTTGGTTTTCTAAGTTTTGTAAAAAAATCTCCAGAATTAGTAAAAATAATCCCAAAGACATGATTTTTTGTGATTTTTTATTGTGGATGTAAGGTCATTTTCTTGCTCCTCTAAACACTTACTCTCCTACAATCAACGTGATTTGCTGAAGGTTTATAAGGAATGGTTTCAATAATCTCCATGTTGATTGAATGGAATTTGTTTTTATTTATAGTCGAGCCAAGAGCTTTTTATAAGTGTCAACTCTCAACTTTTATGTTAGCATGGTTTTTGGCAAGACATTTATCAGTTAAGTCCATTCTATTAAAATATTAGCCTAGTTCATGGATTGGTAGCCCATGGTGGAGAATATGGTGCTTTGGAATGCTTTGATCTAAGACAAAAAGTTGATGTTGGGAGCATTAATATTGTTGCATCACTAGGAGATAATGAGCAAGTATTGGTGACATATTCTACTCTAGTAAATATTTTTTGTTGTGTCAGAAACTACTACAAATATATATCTTATCATCTATTCATTTTATTCATAAACTAATTGATACATTTCAGGAAGTCACAGCAATACGATTTGATCAAATAGAAGGATTGCATGTGGCAGTCAAAACTAGTTTAGGACAAGAAAGTCAAAAATTATAGGGTATCATCCAAGTTTTTTTTTTTTTTTTCATTTAGGGGTATTATATTGATAAATTTTTATACACGTTTTTATCTATAATGAAATATTCTTAGTCCATTCTTAAATGAATAAGTAATAAGTAAAAGTGAGACAGCTTTTGAAATCTGGCATGTAAGGTTTCATATTGTTTAGTATTTGTGGTTTAATACTTAATTGTTGGGGCTTTCAACACTACATACATAGTATGATCACTAATTAAATTCTATTAATTTGATAGGTACAAGATTCAATATAAGCAACATAAGAGATGGATAATAGAAGAGATAATAACTGCATTGACGTGTGTTCCTATGTAATATAGCTATTCTGGAGTAACATCTTTTGACTATGTAAAATCCCAATTTTTGTGAGTGATCTTGATGCATAATTAATGTAGATATTACATTACCAATTTACCATAGCTAATTTTAACTCATTCACTTTGAAACCTGGTTAATAAACTTGCAGTTCTCTCTTTTAAAAATAGTAATATAAAATTGTAAAAGATTGTGCTAAAATGAGTTGTTTTAAGTGTTGAAATTGATTAGAGATAGTTGCATCATGCATTGAACAAAATAAGAATTGAAATATTACAAGAAACTGAGCACAAACACAAGAGACTAAGGAAATTTTCTTCTCTCGCTATTTTCCTTGGAGAGTTCAACGTGGAGAGAAAGTCCAGAAGATTAAGGCAATTTGCCTTCTTTGACCACTATTTTGCAAAAATTAGAAGCTTATTACCTTCTTGAGGTCATCAAGGACACCATTCTACAAAACTAAGCTATCCTAACATTGGCAATGCTCTAAAAATTGCTTATACACACTAGTCCACTGCACTTAACAATAAAATATGCTTGAAAATGGAAATGCAAAAGCCAAAGAAGTAGACAAGACATTGTTTGTAATTGTTGTAGAAAAACTACCAAAATAGACAGGACAAATCTGCTACATTCAATCAGAACAAACATGGCAACTCCAAAACCGCCACTTGTTGCATCTGGTGGTTCTACCACCTCTACATGCTCCATCTATTCACCTTGTACATCTAGGTACAATTAAGAATGGAATTGTGGTTTAGGAATGAATTGTATTTCTATGATAAGTAGATTTTGAATAATAATATCCCTCGATAGCATGATAAAGACTCATATTATTCACTAGTAAGTGATTTTCCTTTTAGTCACAACTTTCTCTCCTAAGTTGTACAGTTGCAAACCTACATCTAGTACAAAACAATGTGTTAGTTCAAATTGTGTAAGAGACACAACAAACATCTTCTACAAGATCAATGCAATTAGTGCGAGGGAACCTAAAGCATTGGCTTCTCAACTTTTTATCTCTGTTTAGACCTAGACGCAATAGGAGCTCCACAACTTGCTTTTAAGAATACTATAAGGCCTTTTTTCTAGGCCTGTACTTAAAATAAAAAGCAAGGGAATACACTCTCTCTTGTAAAAATTATTTTCTACTTGGCTCACATTCTTTTTCCATTTTGACTCTAATATCATATATGTTCTTTATGTTTCCTATTAGATTCTTAGTTGAGGTCTTGAATTTAATATTTGTTCTCTCTTCCAGTGTTTTCTATGTTTTCCTAATGTTCTTTACTTGGGAGGAGTTTCCATTTTTGATTTCATCCTAAGGAAATTACTATGTGGATTTGTTGATTCTATTTTTTCTTGGAAAGTGCTAGTTGCAAATCTAGGAAAAATCTATGGTCTTGATTCGTGGCATTCTGGGAAGAGACATTGAGCAGTTGTTTACAATAGTACTTGGATGTGTTGAAAGCTAATTTATTACAATGGACTATTCTCAAGGCATGAGATATGGATTCTGAGTATATGCCTTAGATATCATTATAGCTATGGTAGATTGAATTTTGTATGCATTCCTAAGATAATACTTTTTCAAAGTTGAGTCAAGCTCAATGTTGATATACAGTGGGTATGTTTAGATTGTCTATTTATTTTTCTTTTGGTAGTGCTTTGCATTGTCGAACAATCATTATCAATATTTTGTGGGAGGTAATAATCTATCTACATGTTACTAGGACCTAACAAGTGTGACTTTGATAGACTATCTGAAGGATTCTTGAATTTTCTTATCCTTATACACATCATCTTACTATGGTTCCAAAATTTGGATTTTCCTCTCATCAATGCTTCCTTTGAGGTTGAAGTTGCAACTTAGGTATGAACATATGATGTGTTTTAAGTCCCCCATATTTTTTGGGAACAACCATTTACTTTCTACACCAAGAACTGGATATGTAACATGGAACTTAATCCAACTAGAGCATTGAAGAAGTAGTTGTACTCTTGTTCTCCTTTTGAAGACATTTTCCTTGTTTCTCTCACACAATCAGCTACTTTTCTCTTATATCTTGTTGTAATTAGGCAGAAGATGGTGAACGACTGGACCTTTGGTATCAATTTTTGCATATCGAATTTATAACACATGCTTGAGCCTTCACAATCAATAAAAGAATTGATTATTGCCTTTCTCTTATACGGTTCCATTGTGTTTTCTTAAAGAATTGTAGGTTTCTCTTGTGGATATCAGTTCCTTTCATAGCTACACCTTTCTCCTCCTAACATTTGTGACAGTATTCCATGAGTTTGTGTGAATGCAGGTCAGATCGTTGAGGTTGTTTTATGCTTGATAAGTAGGTCCAAGGCTTCTCATGTTATTGGTGTATCACCTTTTTTGTACTTTCATTCACTTCTCCCTCCTTTTCCATGATGTGAAACTTGTTTAGATTATTGAGTAGTTTTTTTTCAATAGTGTTTATAAGTAGAATATGGACGCTTGAAAGAGTAGATCATAAGATAAATTTGGGTTGTCTTTGATACTCATAAATAGTTTGTAAAAATAATATTTTTATCTTGTGCAGGTTGATACTCATAATATTGTAGTCCTCTTTGGTTTCATAGATTGTAAGTAGACATCTATGATTTTTCTTGGTAGTTTCACCTACTTGTTACTCCACATGTCTAAACATATAACCAGAGCCCAGGTCTTCTGTTGGGAAACTATTTGATGGGATGGCTCAAGGTTAGTTAATATAGTGGAAGATACTAGATACTCTTTTTTGTAATAAGGCATTTGTTTCTTAAATTGTCTACTAATTTTATTAATCCACAATTTGTGCCATATTCATAAAAATGAGGACTGCCAACTATAATTTTATTTCTTACAATTTATTCATAAAATTTATTATGAGTTTCATGTTTTTGACATTAGTTCTCTTTGTGATTATTTTGGTAAGGAGCTAAAAATTTACTTCTATTTTCACAGCATAACAGTGTCCCATCTGCTTCCAATTCAAGGCTTTCACCTCAACCCCCTAAACTAGCAAATTTCAACTATGACCATGGTGCAAATGTGGACATTCCACTTGGAACGACAAAAGTATGTCTGAAGAAGTAGTATATGATTGGCTATCTATTTGTATTTATATGTTTTATGAATTCAACAATAATTATTATTTTTAATTTATTTTAAATTTCTAAGTTTTAACCTTCATGGTGGTGGAGTGTAGGATTTAAAGAAAAAGGAGAAGGAATTACAGGAAAAGGAAGCAGAGTTGAAGAGGAGAGAGCAGGTATGTGGTGAGGATTTTTCACACTGTAATTTTTTGATATTATTACACAGTTTGGTAATAAAGGTAAACTATTTTTTTTGTTTGTTTGGGAGATGATGCAGCTCATCTACATTCTAATTATGTTATGTACAAGATTAGTTTGTTCTAATATTGAAAAAAGCAAGCTCTTCCATCTTCAAATTGAAGTATTCTAGCAAGCACAATGTGTGATGTTTTAATTTATTTTTTCACTTTAGAATACACACATGTTCTTCATGATGTAAGTTCCATAAAGGAACTGGTATCATAATTTGCTTCATTCTAACTATTAATATAAGATTTTTAGTTTTGAGCACAAGTTGTGCACTTTCAGTACAAGAGTACTTTTTTTTTGTAACTATAGGAGTTAAAACGAAGGGAAGAAGTTGCTACACAAGGTTACTGCTAAACTGCTTTATTTGCTTTTGTGTTCTAAATTTCTAATATATTTTGAAGATTGAAGTTTAAGGCATCTTTCGTCCCTTCTGAATTTTGTAATCAAATCTAAGTAGTATCTTCATGTTCTGTGTGATTTTAGTTGGGATTGTCATTGAAGAAAAAAATTGGCCACCATTTGTTCCCATCATTCATCATAATATTACAAGGGAAATATTGACTCATCTACAAAGGCTACAGTATACTACCTTTGCTACCTAGGTAGGTATGGAATCCAAGATGATTTTTCCTTCTCACAACTCATAGTAAGTGTATCAGACTTGGCGATCCTTTTTTTTGTCATATGTTGTAGTTACAAGTGTTCTGCTAGACATACATGAAAATGTGGAAGCATAGACAAGGAAAGAGAGTTGTTTCAAAAAATGCCTCAAATAAATGTGATATCATGGAAGGTAGCCTTCCCCGCTCTCCCGCAAACACTTCAAGGCTTTCCCGCATCACCGTGGTATGGATTGAAGTGTTTGCAGGAGAGTGGGGACCTGTTTCGACTTTTACACCTTATGAAGCACCCGTTTATGAACCAATTGAGGAGGCACCAATTAAAGGTGGCTTAGAATCTACCATTATCAAGCAGTTTTCCCAATATCATAGGTTTATCAGTGTTCAATAAAGCGGCTTATATCCTTCCTATTCCTACCACTTCAACATCATATCTTGCTTAGGGCTGCGAGGCAGAGGTTGCAAAGACAATAGAGAACAAGGTAGAAGCAATTTGTTCCTTGGATCGAGATCCATACCCCGTAGTAGGGGCATCACCATCAGTACCAAAGGAAATATAGATAGGTCCCCAAAATCCTAAAGCACTTCAAGCCATGCCTGTGGTGATGTAGGAAAGCCTAACAGGCTTGCCCACATCATTGCAAGCATGGCGTGAAGTGTTTGTGGGAGAGTGAGGAAGGATGCCTTCCATGATATCACATTTCTTTTTTAGGCATTTTTGAAACAGTTCACTTGCCTTGTCTATTCTTCCACATTTTCATGTATGTCTATCAAGGCACTTGTAACTACAACATATGACTATCCTCTCTTTGCCATTAAGTGTCACCTTCTTGTATCTTCATCAAGGAACGAACCTACTCTTGAAACCCAAACCTTCATTTATCCTTGTCTCATGGCCTATGTTATAAAATATTTTGATCAAGTCTTTTCTTCAATGCAATAGGACTGTCCCTACTACTTTCTAATGTATGAATTGTTCTCTCTTCATTAATGATCTTTTCCATTGTCTATAAGGTCACAAAACATAGATATAGAATTTCCTTTCACATTTGATTTGATTGTGCATTGTATCATGGTCTCAAAACTTGCTCCTTCATAGTCCATCAAACCTTGGGACTGCTGTAACGTGTGTCAAGCATGGCTTGCCCCTACATGACTTGTTCAAGACCTGAACTTTTGATCATACCCACAAGGTATGATTGTCCATTTTTCTACTTTCATGCTACCCTTAATAGTCACAAACTATCTTTTGATTTATAGGCACTATTTTATTTTAAGTATTGTAAAAGGGCTCAACAATAGATTCACAGGAGTAGCTAATTATGGAGGAAGTTCTAGAAGCTTGGACTTGCATTTCAACAAAATTTGAAGAGAAAGAGTAGGAGGAGAATTGACTTGTTGCATTTTGACTATCCTCAACACCTTCAATACACTATCTTTCATTATCTTACACTGCCCCCTATCTTTATTTCAAACCTTGCTTCATTGTGGTTTCCTTCAAGTCATGATGACTGTATTCACACTTATGACCATTAACCTTTGAAGGGGTTGTCATTTCTTACCTTCATTAGGATTGTGGCTTTCCATCTCATGAAGTCTTTTTTGGATTTACATTGCTAGGATTGTGATCTTAAAACCTTGGAGACCACTATGTTGCCCCACTCCTTGTTCTACCCTCTTTACTTACACAAACCCTTCACACCACGCTACCCTTTAAGAAAGATCTTTCCTCCATGCCTTAACTGTCTTTGAAAATCTAAAAGCTTATTACTGAGTGATCTTCATCATGGTTGGAAAGTATTTTGTTGTCTTTCATTGAAGCCTATGCCCCTGCAAAAGTGATTGCAACCTAAGCACTATAACTATGATAGAGGTTGTTGTCACTTTTTTGAAGAAAAGTCTAAAACCTCCTTTGGCATGCTAACTCTCCTCATGACTGTCATTTCTTGTTTTGAAAGCTTGAGGCTGTTACTTAATCTTTGTTTGTCACCTTCATACCTTTACTTAAGCAACTATGTTTCGTCTTCATAACCTGGCTTCTTGAATGAGTGGCAACTGTCCTTTATGGGTGCATCTTCTCATACTCTTACTTTGGTGATCTCATGGTTAAAATTTATCCTCATAGTCATAGGCATTGTCCTTGAGAAAACTATCATTTTCTACCCTTCTTCATCAATTGTCTTGTTCTTGAGCTTTCATAGTGTTTTGCTCTTCCATGACTCTGATATAAGTACTGCCCCTCATGTGCTTGTAATGCTCCCAAAATTATGCTATCTTTTTCTCTTCCAATACTCTGGTACTTTACAAGTGATTAGCATCTATCCTTTTATTCATGGTGATTTCTCTTATGGTTGTGGTTAACCTTGCTTTGATAGTTTCTAAATGATATAGTTTGCCAAGGGAGGACTATGCAAATGTAGAAAGCAAAAGGGAGACAATGCAAGGAAACAATAGCAGTCTTATGATCACAGTCCATTCAAGTGAAGATAACAGCTAAAGGTGAATGGACAAAACCAAAGCAATGGACAGTGTTACTAAGACATGGTAGTAGCCTTCAGGGGATAGTATTTGCATAAGGGACTCTAAGGATAGTCATCCTCACTGTTGTTATGCTTTTATGGATTCTGATGCCGTGCACATTATTATAGTGCAAGCCTATTTTTTAGATTGTTTCATGTAGCATCACCAATATTCTCCACAAGAACATTGTCCCTGTTTAAAATGATGGAAACGTTTCACATCTCTCAGAACAATTTCTCTTGCAACAATCTTGGAGATGAATTTAGATGGAGAAGATTTGTTGATTTTTTGTCATCTTTTGGTCATGTAATATAAATCAACCATGTCTTTGCCTATCAATTGAATCAATGTTGTAGAAAAAAAAATTATGCTTGCATTTGGCATCAACGTGCAAAGTCACCTCCTTGTCATTTCACAAGAACAACCTATCTTTGAAGCACTGTTCAAAGTTTGATTAAGAGGACTACCACCTTGCACTTTGAACCCTTGCACAGTCATAACATCCTTTGCATAAGTCTGTCCTCATTGTCATTTTTTATATGATGATCTTTTCAAACAAAAAGGATTTAAATGGTGGACACTAAAAATATATTTATCTCCAATACTTGCTTGTGCAATGCTCATAAAACAACCTCTATTTAAGCACAAAATATGAGCATGGCTTCATGAAACTATCAACTAATACCGATTGTCTTGGCATTTGGACCTCATATTGACAATGAACTAAGATGTTCTAACTCTCAATATTTCAATCTCTCGTGAAGCTCACAAGAAAACCCTTAGTTGCTTAATTTTATAGGGAGCTAATTGATTCCTATCAAAACCCTGCCCCTTTAGTATCATGTGTGTGGTAGTGTTATAATGCTACATGCTCCTCTCAAGGCTAGCTTTGATACAAGCACTTTATTCACTAATCCTATTCAAGACTACACTTTCATTGTGTATATACTTGATATGATACTCACTGCATTCACTAACTTGCATTCATTGTGTATATGCTTGATATGATACTCACTATACTTTGTTACCTTTGATAGAAATATATTTTTGATGTTGAATATCAAGATGTTTTGAAGAGAGGTCTTATTTGTTGAGTAAATTTTGCAAGGCACTATAAAATTTGCACTAATGATGTCTCAAATGGAGGGTGGTTGTCCAGTTGATTACAATGTCATCACAAATCTTTTACTTCAGGTAATTGCTTTCTAGTTGTTGTAAATTCATATATCTTCTTCCTATTGATAAATAGCTTATGACTTTTGATATGGAACTTTGAAGTTGAGGTGACTATTAAATTATTGCTTTCAATGTAATTTGTTTTGTTATATGATTATTTATTGTAGTGGTTGTATTGGGTGTAGATTCATGCTTCAAGTTGTTTGAACAATTCAAGTCTTATGAATGCTATATTACTTCTTGGGTGCATATTTGAGCTCCAGGTGATTTGACTTTGGATTGTTACTTGTATAATTTTGTCATTGATATTCATTGATCTATTTGAGGAGGTAATTTTTTAGTAGCTTGGGAACCTTGTACTTATATGGTAAATTGTATTTTCAATGTCATTGGCAATGAGGACCCTGACATTCACTTCAAATACATTGAAGCAACAACCAAAACTAGACAAATCAAGGAGGTGGAATGTGTAACCAGAGAGTCAAACTTCTATGATGTTGAAAGGACAAAGAACTTTCTTATGGAAGCAAGACTTCTAGATGCTCGTCCACTTATAAATGTTTGTGATCGGTTTGGATTTGTCCACTATTATCTTCAGTAAAGCTTATCAGTCAAAGTATATGCAGAACATATTTCTCAATCCATATTGAGTATTCATGGTGTGAATTCTACATAGGATTCTTTCATAGGACCCTTAGGCTTCATTTTTCAAGTAGTTCTTTCATGTTTTGGAGTTGTATAAGCAAAAAATAGAGCATTGTAACTCAGTTTTCTCAATCACAGCACTGAGAAACACACTTTGTAACACATTTTTCAAAGAAAAGACACATATTTTTGTCTTGTATCTACAATAAGAACACAATTTCTCAATATAATTTCAATATTTTGCATTCTTAATAGTTGTTTCATTATGTGCAAATGAATGATTGATTATGTTTTTTTGTGTTTTATGTTTAAAACTCAAAAGAATTGTCTCATTTCCAACACTTCTAGGCAGAAATCAATGAACAAAAACAATTAAATAAACTACCAATTGACTAAATATACTACCAACTAACAGAAATCGGTGAATAAATATGACTAAATATACTACCAGTTGACAAAAATTAGTGAATAAATATACTATCAATTGACAGAAATCAGTGAATAAATATGACTAAATCAATGACTAAAAATATACTACCAAATTGATCAATCAAAATAACCAAATAAATGACTAGCAATAAACTACTAATGGTCATGTGACCAAGCTCAGTGAATAATATGACTAAATATATGACTAAATCAATGACTAAATTAATGACTAAATATACTACCAAATCGATCAATCAAAACAACCAACAAATGACTAAAATTGGTTGTCATAAATTTGGTCGCATTATAAATGATTGGCAATAAACTACTAATGGTCACATGACCAAGTTCGGTCATTTGTATGTAGTTTTTAGTAATTTTTTTAGTCATATATTGTTGTTTTTGTACTAGTGTGATTGCCTCATCAATTTTAGCCATACCCATTAAGACAGTATCATCAATAACTTATAAATGATTTTGTGAACTAAGATTATGAGCCCAAGACCAACCTTGAATAAGCCCTCTCATTTTATGATGTTGCAACAATCTACCCAAACCTTTTTCCATCAAAATAAATAGATAAGGAAACAAAGGGTCTCCTTGTCTGAGATCTCTAGAGGTAGAAAAAAGAGCCAAAGGAATACCATTAAAAATTGAAAAGGAGGTTGAGGTCACACAACTCATTACCCAATTTATCCAATTTAAGAAAAACCCAAAAGCAGTTAAAATTTTATGAAGAAAGGACCAACTAACCTTGTCATAGGCCCTAGACATGTTGAGCTTAATGAACATAAATTTATCTATAAAAGAGGACATGGAATGAATGAATTCAGTCACTAATGCAATACCTTCTAAAACCTAAGGTCCTTTTATAAATCCTCCTTTCTCAAGAGAAATAAGGGGAACCAAACACTTCTTTAATATTTTTGTAATTATTTTAGTGATTATCTTATAAGCAAAATTGAAAAGAGAGATAGGACAAACAAAATCCAATGAAGAGGCTCCCTCTTTCCTAGAAATTAGGGATAGAAAATTAGAGTTGATGGATTTGAGAATTTTTTTTTTTATGATCCTCTAACCATTTATAACAAATCAAACTTTAAAATCTCTCAAAAAATATAAAATAACTCTATAGGGAAACCATTAAGTCTAGGAGCCTCACCCTTCTTCATCTGGAACATAACTTTTTCCAACTCTTCCATGGATATAGTAACCACAAGTAACTTATTCATGTCTTCAAAGACCAAAGAGGGGATGCAATCAAGGATGTGTCTCTCCTCTTTAAAGGCCTAGGGACCCTACTTAGTGAACAAGGAGGAAAAGTGCCTAATAGCCTCCTTGGATATATCTTGGAAAGAAGAAAAATTTTCACCTTGTGCCGAGATGAGGGAAGCAATAACATTGCCACTCCTCTTATCTTTCATATAATTATGGAAAAAGGAAGTATTTTGTAACCTTCCTAAAGCCAATATATCCTAGATTTTTGTTTCTAAAATATATCTTCTTGAAGATCCCATCAGATTCCTCCTTCAAAATCTCCTCAATCATACCCTCATCCTTAATTTGGAAATTTATTCTCTCTATCTTCTTTTGGAGAGAATATTTTGATTGAATTTTTTTCCAAAAGAGTATTTATTTCACTTCTTAAGCTTGTATTTGAAAAATTGAAGCCTCTTCAAAAGGAATGCATATTTGAATCTCGAAGCCACATGAGTTGGAACTTGAAATGAGGATGCTTTGTGAGTGAAAAAATTGAAGAAGAGAATTTGATAGGCCAATGAATAGAGACCTTCCAACCATTTTTTTTAAATGAATCCCAACATTCCCAATCTAATGATTAGAGACTAGGAATTTATCTAATATTTTTGAAATTGAGTCATCTCCACATCTTTTGTTAATCCAAGTGAAGGTACTATTTGCACCACATCCACCAAATTAAGAAAATAAATACCCACTCAAGAGAGTAGAAAAAGGTATGAGATGGTCAATGCCTCTTTTTTTCTTATTCTAGTTAGCTATTGCATTAAATACCCTACTAAAATCCAAGGGGGAGAAGGCACAAAAGAATGAATAAATCTAACATGGGCTCATAGTAAAACGTTAACTGAGAACTCTAAAGGCACGTACACATTTGTGAGAAGGATAATTTCAAATGAGTTGAAACAAGAGACCATCATCGACATTGAATTTTTGCTCCCCAAGCACTCAAAAGGGGTAGTGTTATGAGGATTCCAAAAGTAAGCCACTCCCTCAATATTAAAAAAGGCCCCAATACATAGACATTCAATACATAGACATTGATTGCCTTTCCAAACTCTAGAGGATATCCCTACCATATCTTCCATATACAACTTTGTTTCTTGAATAAAAATAATATATCTAATCTATGTTCTTGGATAAGGTCACAAATGAATTTTTGTTGAGGGATGCTACTCAAACCCTTAGCATTACAAGATATCACACTCATTTAAGGGGATTAGAGAAATGAATGTCAAGTATTTTAATGGCATTCAATTCTACCAATGACTCCCTTATCAACTTAACCTTTTCTTTATCCTTTTTCCTTCCTACTTTTGATCCCTTATTAGAACCTCCTTTCTTAATATTTTTTGTTGAAGCCTTAACAAGAGGGGTGCTTTCTTTTATAATTAATCTTTTATCCTTTCCTTTGATATATCATTGACTTCCTTTGACTCCATTTGCATCAAATTCAACAGAATAGGGTGTTCCTCTACTACATGTGTTTTCAAAGCTTCTTGTTGCTTGACATCTTTTTCAATGTGTGTAGAAATATAATTCTTTCCTTCCAACAATGGGATTTACATTTCTAGAGAAGGAACTAAATAATAAGTGTTACGCCCCGAGTTTTCTTTACAAATTAATTTTAACTTTTTCACGTTAATTTTTTTTTTTTGATATTTGTTTATGATTATACATTATTTGATATTTTGATGAAATTAAATACAATTCAATGTATTTCAATTTTAATGATTATTATTATTGAATCAAGATTATGATGATGTTTTGATTAATAGAAGGGTAACTATTTGATTGGATTTCTAAGTGAAATGCAAGATAAAATTCTTACCCTCCAGAGGGAGATGGAGAGTATCATCAGAGAGAAGAGTATAGACTTCAGAAATAAACAAGTTAATAAAAAATGAGTTGAGCACACACTCACGTAGGTTTAAGTATCCAAATTCGTTAAGTACCCTAGTCCTATCATTGAATCAATTATTGTGTTTTGTCCAAGTTTTGGTCGAGTCATAAGGTTAGGTTGAACCTTGTCAAGTCTTTGGCCTATTCTATTTCAATAAAGAAAATAAAGTTTGTGTAAGTTTCATCTTTGTCTCTTTGTTTCACCAACCTTGTTTTCATAAAGTATAATCAACTATTATCTAAATGTGTTTAAATAATATATATATAATATAAGAATATATAAACATATATATATATATAAATATATATATATATATATATATATATATATATTTATATATATGATACATATGTGAGCACAAAACCTGCATAGACTAACAAAAGATAAACAAAACAATGTCAAACATGTTAGTAACACAAATCTAATGCTCCCTATGAGATTCTTCAACTAATTTAAGAGAAAACATGAAATAGACAAGGAAATAACATAATTGAAGCATGTAATCTAATCTAAACTAGCAAAAAAATCATCCCATAGGGGGAGTGGTGCTCCTTTTATATGGAAAGAATCCCTTTTCCCAATCCCTTGATAAGCTTGATGAGTTGTTGAAGATTCCAAGATGAAATTGACTCTAATCTAGCTATGAAACTTGAAAATGATGGAAACTAAGAACTCAAATGGCTATAGTGATAATGCATGAAGTTGTGGATCCATATTATGAAAAGAATGCCTCTATTTATAGAAGCCAAGGGTTGAAGAATGAGAGGATTTGATGAATGTGGGATAAATTGAGAGTCAATGAGAATGTGCCAAGTGTCACAATTCTATTGGATGAGGGTGGAGCACATTTTGGGAAATGTGTGAGTGGAGGAGGATGGAAGAGAAGTAAATGTTGTTGGTTGAGAATTTGAAATTATTGTAAGAGGAATTGAATGAGATTTGAGAGGATGTAAGAGGATTTGAAAGGTTGTAAGAGAATTAAATGCAAATTTAAGAGGATGTGATAGATTTTTGAAATCCTTTGGAGGGAAATTGAATGAGAGGTTGGTGAGAGGAATATTCCTTGGAATATGCCTTGGTGAGGGAAAATAGGTGAATTTAAAAATTAATTGAAATTATTTTCATGTGCAACTTGGTTAGTTGACCATGAGTTGATTTAACTCTAGAAGAGTTAAAAGTTGGAGGAATTGATAATGCTAATTAGAAAGTTGATTTAGGATTAATTAATCCAAAATTAATTAATTGGAGTGAATTAGGAGATGTGATATTTGATTTGATTGATTTTTAATAAAATAAGAGGATTAAGAGAAGATTTAATTAAATGATTTTATCTAATTAAATAAGATGAATAATTAGTTAGAATAAGGGTGAATTAATCAATAAATTTAATTATTTGATTAATAGCTAAATTTGCTGATTTTAATTAAATAATGTTGATTATTCAATTAAGTGATCAATTTGAAGTGTTTTTAGAAGAAATGGTGTTAGTTCATCAGAATCAGATGTATATTATCAATCAGGATATTTTCAGTGTCTACATTTTACCCCTCTTTGAAGCGATGCACTTGCTACATTGGTTCAAAGAATAACACTACCACGATCAAAATTCAAAAAAATTCCTTTTTTTTTGGATGCCCCACTATTGCCCCAATGGAAGAATTACACTACCATACTGCCCCCTTGAGAGATCGAACAAAAAATTGCAAAATTTGGGTCGATCTCGCGAAACAGATTCAATGACGATTCAGGAGCAGAAAACATCCCACAAGATGCAAAATTAGGCTTATGGTGATGAAAACAAACCAAAACAGGCCTTGTTTGGGAAAAAATAGATTAAATGGGTTCAAAAACCTTAAAAAATACCCAAAAATCCCAAAAAAAATGCATAAAAGGGATTAAGATGGTCATTTTCAAATCATTTGCACACTTGCCTTTTAGAAATCCTACCACTTTTGCTCTAAGGTGCTGACGAAATGGCTGCTCGCGTGCTTCTCAGGCATCGAACGAATCGATTTTGAGAGTTCCAAAGGCCTCAGGACACAAGACCCCCAGTACACCTTTTGAAACTTTCCTTGTTTTTCACATTTTTCAAGCATTTACTAGTGTTCATTTAGGTCAGCCAAAAGTGAATCTCTAGGACATTGTAATTGTTACGGACGGTGTCACTTTTACATATGTTGACCTGCATTTGTAATGAAGCATCACACAACGCTCTAGGATTTTAGAGTTGCACAAAATTTTTGACTCACCTTTGTACGATAGCATCGTGTGGCCCTAAGAGGTTCTGGCATCGCTCAAGAATTCTGACCCGCCTCTACAGCGCAACATCGCCTTTGATTATAGCACCGCATTTGCAAGACACAAAGCATCGCCTTTGCAAATGTCATGTCACTTTTGAAATACATGCTTGCTTTTTCTTTTTGAAGGATTTTTTAATTTTTTTGATAAGTGCCCTTTGCGATTTTTTTTACGTCGTGTGCATTTTGGTTGCAGGAGGTCCTGTTGGTGCTTCATTTGAAGGAGCACAGGAGCTAGTTATTGCGTAGATCTAGACATTTGTCAAACTAGGCCCTATTTTTCCTTGGAGCGATCAGTTTCAACCACATTTCCCAGATGCTAGAGGTGCAGACGCACCTTGCGATGATGATTGCATTGGTCGAGAGATGGTGGAGCGAGACTTGTTTGTTCCACCTACCGACTAGCGAGGCCACCATCACCTGGGAGGACGTGTGGCGGATCTTGCGGATCCTAATTCACAATGAGTGCATCATCTATCACATTAAGGTCGGCGGTGATGCAATTTTTGCTTTGTTTTGCATTGACTCATATGAGGTGGACAACAGCCAAATAGGCCTTCGTCGCTATGAGGGGATTTCCCCTTATCTGACATTACTTGTTGGCGCACTAATATTGGGAGTCCTTGTTCGTGATCGACGAGCTTGAGGATGTAGCATTGGATGGGGGATGGCTTGGTCTCGGATGATGGAGGAGATGACTTTCTATGCCTGAGGGCCAGTTGTCCTAGCCTCCTTATATCATGATATGCACCAGGTCATCTACAACGGGGCCTACAGCATTGGAGTGAGTGTCACCCTTTTGCACGTGTGGGCTTATGAACACATTGTCATCTTGAGGCCGCAAATTGCACACGTTCAGCCTGACCGTGATGATCTTGTGGTGTATAGATACAGGGGGATGACTACCCTCCACTTTATAGGTATCACTAGCATCCTGCACTGGAGGCGGGTTTTGGATGAGATGATAGCTTTCACATGGAGGCCTTGGCTCCATTTTTTGAGATGGCATGATGATGACGATCATATTTTCTACTTCCAGTAGTCTCGATACATGCAGGGACAGGAGGATTACATGGTTGAGTGATACCTTCCCGATAGGGTTGCTCTCTAGTTCGGAGAGGCGCAGGATGCACTTGATGATACATAGAGAGGTAGTATGGGGACAGAGGATCCCACCTCAGCAGGTGATTGATGATTTCAGACAGCTGGTTATGGTACCTTAGGTGTACTTTGATGGTCTTGTAAATGCAGGGATGATCCAAGCCTATGATGCATATTGGAAGGCCCATGCCCCTATTCGATTGACTTTACCAGCAGTGTCAGCCACAAGGAAAGAATAGGTTAGGGGACCGAGGATTGGACAAGTCCCGTAACGGCCATAACTGGATGGGCAGGATGGAGGTGCAAGTCACAATGGGCACAACAAACAGGTTTCATCATTAGTACCACCTATTGGGCAAAGGCCACCAGTCTAGCCACCATAGCAGCCACACATGTTGCCACCATGACCACCACCAGGTCCTGATCCTAGGGATGGTCAGATAGAAGCACTGCAGGCACAGGTCCAAGTTCTCATAGGATAGCTTCAGCAGGCGCAAGACCAGATACAAACATTGGTTTAGGAGAGGGACCAGGCCTAGAAAGAGGTGGTGCAAGAGTGCCAGATGAGACAGGATTCTAATATGGCTCTTGCGCTCAAGACAGGATGGTGGTAGCAGTTAGACTTTGCGGCCCAACAGATTCAAGGGTAGGCTACAGTTCTAGCCGAGATGTACAATCGTGCGATGTAGGAGGCCTCATATTACAAGGCCATGTACTATAGAGCTGTGACACAGGAGAAGAGGGAGCCAGATTTCTCCCATCTCAGTCAGATAGCTCCTACAAAGACCCCTCATGCAAGCACATCTAGGAGACCATCAACATCTCACCATGAGAGCTGAGGTAGTCATCATGTAGGTGGACATAGCCAGGGCAGCTCAGGATACTGATAGTACATAGGGACATTATTTTGTACAACCTGATTATGATGTGCATACATTCATTGGCTGGATTTTCTTACTAGCCTCTTGTATATTCGATGCTATGTATCTAATTATGATGTATCATGACATTCAATTTTTTTGATATATACATGAGATGACTTTCGATGCGTTTATATGATGTGATGCTTATTTTATTTTATGTGATTTGCATATGTATATATATGGATGAATGGATGCAATGATGTTTTATTTTATGATGTGATGCAATGATATGATGGATCTATATGGATGCATTATTATGATGGATGCATAATTTATTTATGGATGATGTATGCAACATAATGACATGTTCTATTTCTTTTTCAATATCTTTTCTATGTGTGATATGATGATGCAATATGTATGTATGCATGATGCGATGTTTTTAATGATGCTTATGTGGTGGATGCAAATATGATGTAATGCTTATCTTCTTTTTCTGTACCATTTTCATATGCGATGTATGTATGGATGATGCACCATGTGATGATGCCTATATGATTATGCAATGGATGTTTTATGCAAATGTATGATTTGTGAGATGCTTAGAATAACCAATCTATATTATGATTGATAATAATGTAAATGTGTATGAGATGAATTGATGTGTGATATGAATGACATGCAGTATGCTAGCGTTTTTGTTTCTGAATTCCATGATACCATGTTAGTATTAGTATGTGGAAAAGATAGAAGAAAGAGAAATCATTCCTTGACTTCAAGATGATGATGAATAAGATGATAATGATGATGATTGCTTATCAGAGATTGGGGATATAAAGAGCTTACTTACCTTATTTTTTATAGCACACATAGATACAATGCATCAAAGTATAAAGAACTAGGATGACATTGTACCTAGTGTGATGGACTTTGACTTGACAATCAAATAAGAGTATCCCTATTCACACCTGACATACAAAACCTTATTTAGGATGCAGTTCAAATATTTCAAACATCTCGGACCAAAACATAGAAAAGAACCTTCCCATGTGGTCAATAAGATATTTAAAACACACTCCCTACAGACCAAACAAAGTATGACCAAGGTTATATTACAAGAATATCCAACAAGCACAATAGATAAAAATTTAATGATCAATACCCCATTCCCTTCTCTATAAATCATTTTGTTTATACATCATCAAGAGATCATTGGAATGAGTGCAATGAGATAAATCAAAAGAAAAGACCAAGTAAAAAAATAAGCTAATGTTCTTCGTACCCCTAGCCAAGACTAAACTACGATGATGTCTGATGTTGATGTCCATTGTAGGAAGGATGCATCCTAGGACATGATGTTAACAGATGATTTTGGGACTAATTGGATGATGAGCTATTAATACCAAGAGTTGACCAACTTGTTTACTTACTGGCCTAAACTTGAGACCTTGACGTTTTGAGTTTTTACTTTCAATTTGCTAAACTTGTTTTCGATTGTTTTACCAAAGGTTGAAGGTGACGATTGATTTATTATGAGCGGATGTTTATTGTGGGTGAATGAAAAATGGGGGGGGTGGATTTTTTCAAATATTTCAATGTTTTTGGTGTTTTAAAATGTTTTGAGGCTGTTTTTGGTATTTTTGAGATATTTTGCAAATGTTTTGATTTTCAAATTTTCTAATATTTTTGTGTTTTTTGAGATTTTTACCAAGGACGTAACCTAAAGACCTATCCTATGGGCCTCGAGGGCTAATCAAAGATTAGTCTTTCCTACGTTATACATGCAGAGACCACGTAGTTCAACTGATAACTCGTTTATTGATGGGATATGAACAAATGGATTGACAGTTTATTATGATGGACTCCTAAAGGACTGACCTAGGGTGTCTCGGGGGCACATCAATGATGGCCTTGCCTATGTTCAAAGCTCAGAGACCCGTTGTTTGACAAGACAACTCTATTTTTTGACTTTTTTTTAATTTTTGACCTATTTTTGGATTTTTGGATATGTTTTGAATTTTTTTGGGGTTTTTTTATTTTCTAAATGTTTTTGGATTTTCTATTTTTAAGGAAGACTTCAAGAATATACATGAATTTGATCCAATGTAGGTATAAGAACATGCCCCCAGCATGTTGCGGTAGACTACTCCGATATAGGCAAGACAAATTGACCTTAGGAATGTGCCAAGTAGTTCTAGGGGGGAACATGATGCAAACACAAGATCAAGCTATGATGCGGACGCGAATGGGTGTCAGAAGGATCAATGGAATGTGATGGATGAATGATACAGAACAAGCCATAAATATCATGGTGGATGGAAAATGCTTATTTACACGAGGCACCTATTTTCCAGGTTTTCACAAAGGTACTTTCCCAAAGCGCCACCGAAGTGGTTTTCACTAGAGGATGATTTGTTTTTCTTTACTATTTTCAATCCTTTTTCTAATTTTTTTGAATGTTTTATTATTTTTTGGATTTTTTGTATTTTTCTAGGTTTATACCTTGCAATCTTAGGCATAAATTTTTTTGAGATGGGATCTATTGATAGGCTCCTACAAAGGCTCACCTTCGAGTGTAGATAGTTGATATGCTCCTGATTTATAACTTGTCATGATGATGAAGCGTCCCAACCAATTGGGTTCAAACTTTCCCTTGTTGTCTAGATTTGGTACATTCTTCTTATTCTTCTTCAATACAAGCTCTCTAACTTGAAAGTTCTAACTCCTTATTTTCTTATTGTAGCTCCTCTTGAGGCGGTTCTGATAGACTTGTAGATGGTTTAAGGCATACATGCACCGCTCATCCAGTCGTTCTAGCTCATTCAACCATGACACCCAATATTCTTCATCAGTAATGAAGTTCTACAATGATATTCTTGAGGATGGGAGCTCAATCTCAATGGAAAGGATGGCTTCTAATCCATAGACCAGGGAGAAAGGGGTTGCACCCATAGGCATGTGAATACTTGTTCAATAGGCCCATAAGGCGAGATTCAATTGTAGGTGCCAATCACGACCAGCTTCATTGACTATTTTCTTTAGGATTTTCAAGATGGTTTTATTCATAACCTCATCTTGGTCATTACCTTGGGGGTAATATGGGGTGGAGAAGCAATATTGGATATTGAATTTTTGGCATAACCCTAAAACATCCTAGTTCTTGAAAGGTGTCCCATTATCTAAGATAACGGCTTGTGGGACACCATAGCAGAAAATAAGGTAGTTCAAGATGAATTTGGAGATCTGTTTCCCTTTGATGTAGGTCATTGGGATGGCCTCTACCCACTTTGTGAAGTACTAAGTGGTGGTGCTAATGAACTTGTGTCCATTGGATGAGGTGGGTGTGATTTTGCTGATGAGATCAAGCCCCCATTGTGAAAAGGGCCAAGATGTTATGATCAGTTGGAGCTCCTGAGCTGGTGCATGGATGAGGTCCCTATGTTGTTGACATTGCAAGAATTTCTTGACATATTCATGAGCTTCCTTCTCCATTGTCAGCCAGTAGTACCCAGTCCTCAGCAATTTCTTGTCCAAGGTCATACCACTCGAATGTGAACCACAAATTCCATCGTGTACCTCAATTAAAGCAATCAAAGCTTCCTCACGGTTAAGGCATCGCAACAAGATTCCTTCAATGCTCCTACGGTATAGGTGTCTCCTAAGATAACAAAGTGAGATGAATTTTTGACAAGTGTTCTTTTAAGGTTCAGGGTGATATCAGCAGGGAGGACTCCTATTTTCAAGTAGGTGTAAATATCATGCTACCAAGGGTCACCAGGACCAACGATTTCACACGTGAATTCAAACTCTGGTACCTTGAAAGCTAGTATGAGAAGCTTCTCTACGAGGAATTATTGCTTAGGGACGTTGCGTGGGATATCCAGTAGTGATCTAATTGTTTCCATAGCATCCACTACTCTGTTGTTTGCCCTGGGTATTAGCTCAAACGTGATGTCGATGAAGAATTATTTGAGGCTTTCCACCAATTTCTTGTATGGGGTCAATTTTTCATCCTTCATTTGGTATTCATCATTGACCTAGTTGATGATAAGTTGTGAATCCCCATAGACCTTGACTGTTATGATCTACCATTGCACTAAAATTGTGAGTCCTATAACAAGAGCCTCATATTTTGCAATGTTATTTGTGCAAGGAAAAGACAACTTGTATGACTTTGGTATGCAATCTCCTTGTGGTGTAATGAAGAAGACCCCAGCTCCTAACCCATGTTGTGTGTAGGATTCATCAAAATATACTTTCCAATTATTTGTTGCACTTAGGTTAAAGATTGACTCATTGGGAAATTTTGATACCAATGGGTTTTCTGCATACATCGGTGCTTCTACTAGTTGTTCTATTATTACTTTCCATTTAATGGCCTTTCATTCTACATACTCAATGTCATGTTCTATCAAGATCATGACCCATTTAGTTTTTTTCCCTATGAGCGTTTCTTTAGAAAGTAGATACTTGAGAGGATCTATCTTGGAAATAAGTTTTATCTGATGTGCCAACATATAGTGTCTTAATTTTTGTGCAGTGAACACTACTGCTAGGCAAGCCTTCTCAATGGATGTATAATTCAGCTCATTTCCTACCATGGTTCTATTGATGTAGTAAATAGCTCTCTCTTTCCCATTTTCATCATGTTGTGCTAAGAGAGCGCCAAGGGCTACTATTGTTGCCGATATATACAGGATCAATGGATTGTTTAGAATTGGTGGCATAAGAACTGGTGGTGTGAGAAAGTACTCCTTTATTTTATTGAACACCTGATCACATTTCTCATCCCATTTGTATGCTACCCCCTTTTGAAGTAAATGAGAATATGGGATAGCCTTATCTACTAACTGTGCTATAAACCGGCAAATGGATTGGAGTCTTCCTTGTAAACCCCTTAATTGTTTCAATGTTTTGGGTGCCTCCATTTCAAGGATTTCTCTAACTTTAGTAGGATCTATCTCAATTCCCCTCATAGATACAATATACCCAAGGATCTTTCCCGACTGTACACCAAAGACACGCTTCTTTGGATTGAATCTGACCTTGCATTCTTCTAGCCTGTCAAAGATGGAGCTTAGAGTCAATATGTGATCCTGATTCTTTCTTGATTTAGCTAATATGTCATCCACATAGTCTTCCATAGTTTTGTGAATCATGTCATGGAAGATCAATGTCATATCTCTTTGATAGGTAGCTCCTGCATTTTTTAGCCCAAATGGCATCATGTTCCAGCAATAAGTCCCCCATGGACAGGTGAGTTGTTTTGTGTTGATCATACTTAGCTATCATGATCTGGTTGTACCCTGAGAATCTATCCATTAGTGATAGCATTTCATGCCCTACCATCATATCCACAATCATGTCTATATTTGGGAGAGGGAAATCATCTTTAGGACATGCTTTGTTTAGGTCTCTAAAGCTAGTGTAGATGCGAATTCCCCTAGTGGGTTTAGTGAATGGTACCAAGTTTGAAACCCATTTTGGATAATCAATTGGTCGTATGAATCTGGCATCAAGGAGATTTTTTAATTCAAGTTTGACCAATAATGCTATTTGTGGATGCATCTTTATCAGCTTTTGTCTTACTAGTTTTGCTTCTAGATAGACGACTAGATGGTGAACCACAACTTCTGGATCAAGACCAGGCATGTCAGCATAGGTCCATGCAAATTTCACCTTTCTTTCCCTTAGAAAAGAAACTAGGAGTTCTTGTTCTTTTTTCAAGAGTGATTTTGCATAGAAGGTGATATGTGGTGTTTCCTCGATCCCTCGATTGATCGGATTGCACTTTTCTGCCAAGATTGTTGACTTCTCTTGATGAATAGCACTAAGGGGAATATTGAATCCCTCATCCTCTGACACCTTAGAGAGGTTTTCACCATTTGATACGTCCTTTGGTTTTACTATTTTTGGATCAGAGAGCGCCACAGTGTGGTTTTCACTCAAAGACCTAGATATTATTCTTAAATTTTCACTTTTGCAACTAAGGGATTCAATTATTTCCCCATAATATGTGTGTGTGTCTGGCTCAATGTCAAAACCTACTTTGTGATCTCCATATGGTAGAGTATCCTTCAATCCCATGAATTCTAAGAGAGCCTCATCATTTTTGAACGTGTCTAAAATCAGTGGTCCTCGTTGGTCGTAATTGATGAGTTGAGGATAGACAAGTTTTAGCTCATTAGTCTAGTCACTTGGTTTGAAATATAGGGTACTAATCATGAGAAGGAAGGAATCCTCAAATAACATAGGTAGGTTAGAGAGGGGGTCCTCAAAATGATAAGTAATCGATACGGGAACCGAGGGGGAATCTTTGACGATTTTAACCGGGGCACCTTTGCCACATATGATTAAAGGGGTACATCCAAGGCCAAGATTCTTTATTCGCTTCTTAGGAATGATGGTTTCTAGTAGGCCATTATCATTTTTTCCAATCTTTTCATTTTTTTTATAGCCCCATCCTTGCATTAACTGTAGTCCTTTGTTGTTATTGTCCATGGGAAGATCAAGTACGGTCCTTTCATCTTGATACAATAAGCTTGATATATCCATTTTGTCTACCACTTCCTGACTTAGGCCCCCCCACCTTTTGAATCTAGAGGGGTCTACTTTGAAGGTTTGGGATGATGTGTCAATTGGTTGAGGTTGTCCATGAGATTGAGGAGATTGAGGTAACTCTCCTATTACAAAAGCACTCTTTTTCATTTTGTAATCCCCACACCCATTATCTTGGATAATGACTTGGATATTAGAGATGTCTGGAATGGAGGGTGTCTTTGTCTCATAAGTGGAGGTAAGGGTAGATGGGTCTATATATGGAGACGTGGGTCCCTCATCATTCTTTGGTACTTGGGGTATTTTGTAGTACTTGGCCTCCAGGTTCTTGCAATAATAAAATGGTTCGGGATCTCCATGGACTGTGACCTCTTGATTTTGATATGGAAACTTGATACATTGATGGAAGGTGGATGTGACAACTTGTATCCCATGAATCCATGGGCACCCTAGGAGGATATTGTAAGGTAATTCAAGATCAAGGACTTGGCATGTGGTTTCCATGATAGTTGGCCCTACTTGAATAGGGAGTTGAATGGTGCCTTGAGACACCTGTTCCTGATAATCATATGCCCTGATTGTAATACCTTTACATTTTTCAATGACGTCTTTAGAGAATCCCAGACTCTTTACTATCTTGAAAGTACAAATATTTAACCCTACACCTCAATCCACCAAGACTCTTTTGACTTTATTTTTATGGACTAAGACTTCAAGATGGAGTGTGTGGTTATGAGATGGCTGTGTTGGGAAGTCCTAATCAAAAAATGTTAGGAGATGTGGCATGGTAATGTGTTTGACCATAGCTTGGAACTAGTCTCGTCAAGATATGTGGGGGCAGTGGATGAAGTCAATGCTTCTTCTAGGATTTTCCTATGTGCGGGCGACATTTTTAGCAACTCCATGATGGAGATCTGGGTAGGGGTTCTTTTCAACTAATCCAAGACATTATAGCCATCGAGAATTGACTTTGGATTGGTAACCGATGCTTTGGGTGCTTGGGATGGTCCTAGAATGGTAAATTTTCCACCACGTGTGGTGACTCCACAGTCGGCCCAGGATCCTTTGATACTAACAATAGTAACCCATTCATATAAGGATGTAACAACTTCAAAGGATGTAATCACATGGTCATAAATATGGTTCACATTATTATACTTTTCCTTACCATTATTGTTTCCCTTATTATGATCTAGCATCGGATTCGTGTATATCTTTAGATCTTGATTTCCTGTGGATTGTTCAATGGTTACAATTCTGTCATGATGAGGTCTTGAATCAGGTTCTTAAGTCACAAGAAACTAGATATTGTGTGTCCCTTTATCTTGTGGAAGTCACAGAGTTTTTTCTCATCATACCATGGTGGTTTAACTTGAGGCTCTTGAAAATTGTCATAAACGAGGATCTTGATGAGATTTTCTTGGACTAGCCATTGCATTACAGACTAAATTAGTTCCCCAAGTGGTGTGTATTTTCGTTTAGGGGGATACTTCCTTGGGGGTGGTCCCCCTTGATTTTTCAAGTTATTGACTACTTGGTTGTTGGGTTGTTGCGATGATGTGTTGGCTTGTGTGTTTTTTTGGTTGTTGACTTGCAGCTGTTGATATTATTGTGTTTTTTTCCTTGGGGCACTGATAACAACTTTGGTGTCAACCACACCATCATTAGTAACATTTTTTTTCTTTGCCCATGTGCGTGGTTTTTTGTTATAACTGGTTGATGGACAATGATCTTGATAAGTGGGTGTCCCCCCTTGTGCGATAAAATCTCTTTCAATGTTGAGTGCCTTGGGGATCAACTGGTCATATGTGGTGATGCATTGCATTTTTAGATGGAAGGAAAAGGTCCCTTCGAGATTGGTGATGATAGTACAAATTTGTTGTTCTTCAAGCATAGTCCACCTTCTCCTGTTGACCTTGGATCACCATCATTGCAAGAAGGATGTGAATTTTTCCCCCTTGGCTTGTTTGAGAGAGGATAGTTCTTCTAGACTCATGTCCATGCCTATGTCAAATGAATAGTTTTGTATGAACAAGTCCATAATTTCTTGGAACTTTTTGATTCCAGGAGGAAGATGAGAGAACCATTCCATTGCTGGTCCAGCCAAACTCCAAGGGAATAGTTGCATTAGATAAGTTTCATCATATGCAACTTCCATACAATGAACATGAAATTCCCTGATGTGATCTTCAAGGTTACCAGTTCCACGATATTTTTCAAATTTAGGTATCTCGGACCCTTTTTGGAATGGAACCATCACAATGCTTTCATCGAATGGATAAGGGCACAAATCCCCTTGGGTTTTTGTTGTTTTCTCGGATTGTAGGTCTAGCACTTGTTGTGAGAGAAATTTGATTTGTGTAGACACATCATTTTACGGATCAGGTGGTGGGATGAATGTTTTTTGGGGTGGTTTGATTGCTTGAGTGATGGGTGGGGTATTTTGCATGTTTGTGGGAGGTTGTTGCAAGCTTTGTTGTGCGATCAACACTTGTTGGTATGCCTGCAATTTCTGTTGTGCCAACAACGCTTGTTGTTGGTCCTGCTGCTATTGTGCCAACAATACTTATTGTTGGGCTAGTAGTTGAGTTTTTTCTTGTTGTGCTTGGTATTGTTTCAAAGTTTATTAATAGGCTTGTTGTGCTTGGTATTGTGCTTGTGCTTGAGCTTGTTGGGCGGCTTGTACAACTTGGGTAGCCTATGCGGCTTGCGCTACTTGCGCAGCTTGGGAAGCTTGTTGTTGTTGCTATAAAACTTGAGCTTGTGCTTGGGCAGATTGTTGTGCTTATTGTGTGGCTTGTTGTGCCTGTGCTTGTTGTTCCTGAAACTACTGAAATACTTTTTGATAGGCATGTTGGGCAACTTGCAGTGTGATGCTATACTAGTTTTCCATGTTTGGTTTTGGTGGTGGAGGTGGAGGATTCAAAATGGTGTGAGATGTTGTGATGAGATTTTGTTGAGGTGGTTGTTGAGCTGTCATTGGATTGATGATAGGGGGTTGTGTGGTGGATGGTGCAGTTGATATGCTAGGTCCTTGGGAGACCACATTTTGAGATATTTGAGGTGTTGTAGATGGTGTAGTGATTGATTGTGTTGTTTGGATTGGTGCCACCTAGTGTCACGATATCAATGGCAATGAGAATGTGTCAAGTGTCACAATTCTATTGGATGAGGGTGAAGCACATTTTGGGAAATGTGTGAGTGGAGGAGGATGGAAGAGAAGTAAATGTTGTTGGTTGAGAATTTGAAATTGTTGTAAGAGGAATTGAATGAGATGTGAGAGGATGTAAGAGGATTTGAAAGGTTGTAAGAGAATTAAATGCAAATGTAAGAGGATATGATAGATTTTTGAAATCCTTTGGAGGAAAATTGAATGAGAGGTTGGTGAGAGGAATATTCCTTGGAATGTGCCTTGGTGAGGGAAAATAGATGAATTAAATAATTAATTGAAATTATTTTCATGTGAAACCTGGTTAGTTGACCATGAGTTGATTTAACTCTGGAAGAGTTAAAAGCTGGAGGAGTTGATAATGCTGATTAGAAAGTTGATTTAGGATTAACTAATCTAGAATTAATTAATTGGAGCGAATTAGGAGATGTGATATTTGATATGATTGATTTTTAATCAAATAAGAGGATTAAGAGAAGATTTAATTAAATGATTTTATCTAATTAAATAAGATGAATAATTAGTTAGAATAAGGGTGAATTAATCAATAAATTTAATTATTTGATTAACAGTTGAATTTGTTGATTTTAATTAAATAATGTTGATTATTCAATTAAGTGATCAATTTGAAGTTTTTTAGAAGAAACGGTGTTAGTTGATCATAATCAGATGCATAATATCAATTAGGACATTTTAAGTGTCTATAATATATATGATATATATTTGTTTATTTGAATATATAATCAAACAAATATATATACATATATATAAATACAAAGATATATATATGTGTGTGTATATATATATTTGATCATTCACATTCAAAGTGCTATAGAAGTCACTAAGTTCATGGCATAACTTTATTCACTATACTATTGTAAATACGCGATATAAATAATATTAAAACAAAATAGATAAAGAAATATTATAATATTTTGTATGAGTTGAATTTAATGATACTCCTTGATCTTCTTCTTAAAATGACATGAATGTATTCTATTGATAAAGTCACATGTGGAAGTGAGAGCCATTACAATTATTATTTATTGCTTTTTGAAAATGAAATTAATTTTCCCATGATTTGTATATCCAATTGTTGTAATATAGAGATAGGATTCCTTACAGAAGCTATTATGAAATTGAAATATGTGAGATTCGTTCATTTTTGTTCAGTGAAAAGAAAGCAAAAAAATGAATTAAGTTGATCAAACAGAGCTAGAGTAACTGCCAGTAGCAGAATTGTTCTATCCTACTCCCTTTTAATATTAAACAAAGTTATATTTCTATGTTAGAAGAAGGGTAGCTATACTTAGTATACTTCGAATATACCCTTGGTATCATATTGACAATCAAAAAAGGATTGGAGAAGATATCAGTAGTTTTCCATTTCCTAATCTCTTTCTTTCATGGGATCAATTTACCCTTGATTTTAATATACAGAGCTTATCATGTCTAGGAATACAAGAGAACACACTTTTACTAACATTATTACTAGTATTTGATATTGGGTTATCCATAGCATTACTATACCATATTTATTCATTGTATATTGCTTATTTATTAGTATAGGTTTAGCTTATGATGTATTTGAGAGTCATCAACCAAATAAGTATTTCATAGAAAGTCGACAAGAGGTTCCATTAATAACTGGTTGTTTTGATTCATTAGATAAAATCAATGAATTTACTAGATCTAAAACACAAATACAAAATCTAAATGATGATGAGTGATATCAGTTAGCCACAAACTTTGATTTTTTGGGTGGAATCCTCTTAGAAGAGCTAGAATAGCAGTTCTCGACCCTTGAGAGGTACCAAATAGATGACTACTGGAATTAGGATTTTGAGCATAAAGACTCCACTGACATATAAAAAGTGGTTCCAAACCTTGGGTATATGGTAATACATTCAATAAATTATCCCATCTTATGTGTTTTCCTCTTGATTCAAGAATAGCAACATGAACTAAATGCTTTATCCAAGCTAAATAATTGACTCTAAAGAGCCTTGAAAAATGATGATTGAGATGAGATTCGACATATTTAAACCATGAAACACTTGGTTTCTATTGAGATTGTAGATGCAACCAACCCATTGTAAAAAAGAGATCAAAAATAAATAGCAAGAAAAGAGCTCTAGTATAAATATCTTCATTAGTGTGCAAGCCAATTGTAGACCACCACTGATAAACACTAGAATAAGCAATATTGATTGGACAAGTGGCACCTCCTCGAGTAAAGGATTCTATGGGTGGTTGACCAAAATGAGGGTCCAAAAGTGCATGAGCAATAGGTCTTATATGTAAGGGGTCATGGACCCCCGCTTTTAAATTTCCTTGTCAAGCTATGTGGAACAAACTACTAGAGGTCCACAAAAATATTATAGCTAACTAACCAAAGTGAGAAGCAAAAATCTTTTGATATAGGTGTTCTTTGATAATATCTTCATGACTCTCAAATTCATGTGCATTAGCAATACCAAACCAAATACGAGTGGTTGGGTCCTAGGCCAAGTCTTGGCTAAACTTTGGAAATATTGATGCCATAATATTTTTCAAATCATCCTAGCCATTATCCTACTATAATAATTCTTGCTAGGAAGAATGCCAATGTTGTGGTGAGATTCCATCTAGAAGGAAATGAGATACTCCTATAGCACATCCTTGGACAATACTCAAGGATTTGGGTTGGATAGCAAGAGCGACTTTCAATTTATTATGGGCACAAATAATAGATTCACTAGGTTCTTGTCAATATCCACAACCACTAAATAGGAACATTAAACTAAAGGCCCAAGAAAAATGAGCACCTAAGAATAAAAGGCCACATGGAGATAATGAAGAATTGTAAGATTGGATTACTTCAGAATATTTTTCCCATAGAAAGTCACAGAGCCACCTATTAATTGTAATGGAACTCTGTGCAAAATTTCCTCTTGTAATATGAGTTACCACTCCCTGATCAATAATACTACCCCAAACATCGAACTGCATTTTCTAGATAAAATAGCATATTACTACCAAAATTATGTTGTACATCCAAAACAACCCTAGAAAGACATGATCCTAGGTAGATACTTGACATTTTCCTCCTCTACCAAGCCCATTGCAAGGAAAACAAAAACCAATATTTACTTTATCAGGTATTAAACGAGAACTATGAGCAAATAAAACACCTTTAAGTAATATTAATACAGTCACATGGGTAGTAAATGCATGAATATGGTGTACTAAAAAATTAATAGTTCCTAATGGAATAGGTACAAAATCCACTTTGTTACCTAGTTCTGCCAAATCACCACCTCCCTTGGTTAACTTGGTGCTTGTTGTTGCATCAGGAGTTGCCAAACTAGGTTCTAAAGCATGAGTGTTTTGTATCCATTGAGGAAAGATAGGTTGTAATTGTATAATAGTATTCTAAAACATATATTTAGGATGTCCTAAAGCACTCATAGTATCATTATGAATATATAGACCAAAACTATGGAAGCCTAAGAACATACATGCCCAGTTGAGGTGTGATACATTGAATCACGATGTCTCAGAATGTGGTCTAAAAGAATGTTGTTTTGAGTAGTCGGATCATAGTCTCTCACTAATACATTTGACTACAAAATCTGATGAAACTGTCTGACGAAATATGTAAAATTCGATGTTCGTTGGGTGCTTGTAAAATTTGACGTGTAATTTCTAATTTTTTGAAAGTTTATCCCCGACGTTCATCAAAATTTCGACGAACCTAGGGTTCATCGAAATGTTAGCTATCATTTTCGTCGAATTTTTGACAAACATAAAAAATTAAAAAAAAATCAAATTGTGGCCAACATAAAGAAAAGTGAGTTCACGCCTGATTTATTACGACAATGTTTTGCTCTACTTGAGACAATTTGTGGAGAACTAAGGACGATTTTCTTGGGAAAAATAAGAAAAAATTCAAGAAGATATCGCCAGGTTGAGGGTAGTCATTTTCTTTTTACAGAATTCAGTTGTGAAGTCAGATTTGTAGTTCCAAGTTTGAAAATCATATTTTAAAGCAACATCTCATCAGATTTCATTTTTAGCGGTTAAGGGTTTTGAGAATTTAATTTCCAGATTTTGTTGTGTGGAATCACCATAAGATCACAACCGAGGAACAAATTCTTGTGACTATAATTATGTGATCCATAACTCTATTGGTCATGTGGCACAGTTGTGCTATAACAAATATAGGATGCATTCATGTGTGACCCAAGTTTAATGTGTCTATGTTGTGATAGAAATGGAGGCACTCATATAATGTAGTTAATTCAGGTTGTATAATGTAGGTGTCAATCATCATTGGGTGCATTCAGGTTGTCTCAAGTTTAACAGGTTAGGATGTAATTATAGCATGATCAAAGAGTGATTACCTCTTGCTGCAATAAAGAGCCTATAACTCTGGTTGATATGCAGAGTGGTTGTGTTATATCAATTATGTAGTGCATTCAAGCACAACCCATGTTTAATGGGCTATTCTAGAGAGTGATCAAGATTTTCTAAACCTTATGAATGTTGACATATATTTGCATAATCTCAAATTCCTTCAGAGGCTTTTGAAGTATCAATGTATCCTATATAGGGTTTAGAATGATTTCTTTTAATTAAAAAAATAAATAAATGATGTATTTCCCTGTAATTAGATAATGTGGAGATCTCCTAAATCTGCCCCACACACTATCCTCTTTGGCACTGTATTCATTACTCCAGCTACTAGGGTTTTGCATGTGACATCTTTAATATCTTCATGACCGTGGCTTTTAAATAGATCTCAGTCTTTGCTTTAATCCTTTTCATGGTAACCCTTGAGTTCCATAATCCACCTTCAATCTCTTCTAAGAACGTTGTCTTAAGCTAGACTGCATAGTATGCATATAAAGCAAGTCCTTCATACCTGCCATTGTTCCAAACCACCACTCACTACCTTGCTTAAAATGTTGCCTCCATAAGCACAATAGCATGTTTTAAAATCATGGTTGCTAGTGATTGACCATTAAGGTCACCACTTTCATCATGAAGATATAATGAGATTTTTGTCTTCAAACTCAAGGCATTATGGAAGATAACATTGTGAATTGTTTGTTGTGTACGATTCAATTTTCTTGCACATTTACTACTTTGTTAACTTCCTTTAAGACTAGGTATTGCACCCTCAGCTGCAATCTCAAACAACTCACTCACTATCACTTGAAGGTTCCTTTCATGAGCATCCTTCTATAAAATCAAACTATGCCCTATAGACTGCCTACTTACTACAGGGGACTCATTGTTTCATGGTATTGTAGTTCTTAAGATCCTTCAACCTTATTGACACTATTTCACAGTCCACAAGGTATTATTCACTATTCTCCCATCTTTGGTGAGTCTCAAAAGACTGCTCAAACATGCGATCCACTACCTCCATTATACAATATTAATGGCTAAGAAGAAACATTGAACCTATGATTACCACTATTACTTCATTTGGATAGTCATTCCCTGATTGCATTTTCCTTGTCTAACACTACCAAAAGCATTTGAAAAACACTTAAGGTCAGCGAGGGGGTAAGGAAACTCACTGTTAAAATCTCCACTTTACCATGCAAGGTTTGAGCTTTATTATCTTGTCACTGCTCAACCTATTTTTGACTATCACATCTCAAGTGACTATCATTCTTCTTACCGTAGATTGCATTTACAAATGTCACTAAGCTACATAGTGTGCTTGTTATTGGCTACAATCTTTAGATTGTAAGATTTTGTTATTACCTACAATGTATCAATCTTTCTAGTATTACAACCTCACTAATCCGCTATAGTTATTGTTTATGTTTCTACAGAGGCCTAGGGTTTGTACCCTAATCATGCTCTTACCAATGCTTATGTTATTTTTTATTAGGGCTCTCTCAATGTTGAGGGCCCTAGGGATAAGCTCATCATAAGAAGTGACACATTGCATCTTTAACTAAAAGGATAAATCCATATTGACATTAGCAATGATGATTCTGATTTGTTGCTCCTTAGGAATGGGTCACTTGCTCTTACTAGCTCGCTACCTCCATTGTTGTAGGAATTTTGTGATCAAGTTCAATATTCTGATTTTAGGAGTCTTAACGGTTAAAAATCATAGTAAAATCAAAATTTAATAAGTTTTGGGTCATTAACTTCAGACTATCTTCTCTTTTACAGGAGTGGTTGCATGCCAAAAAAATTTGGTGTAAAATATTAGAATTATTAGATTATGTTACCTGTCTATGAATAAAAATTATTGGAGTGTGAGTTTGATATTTTTTGAAGATCTAAATAGTCAAGCTTGGTAAAGAAAAATCATGTCAGATAATATTAGTCCATAAAAAAATGAAGAGACACTTGATAGATTGTGGGCTAGATTGAAAAGAAAGGGTGATGGGAAATGTTATTGTCCTTGCAATAATTACAAGGGCTTAAAGACAAGAAGAGTTTTAATCACAACAGCTGAGAAACATTGTAGGTAGCATGGTCATGTTGAAGGGGGACATGATTATCGTCCATTGGTAAGTTGTTCATTATATGTGTTTATATTGATTGAATTTGTAAATGTTTAGATTGTTTTAACATTTTATATATATATAATCACTTGATCATGATCATGGTTTATTTGTGTCTATCGTTATTATAAAGGTGGGGTGCCCTAGGGAAGATGATATGGATTATCATAGCTTGGAGAATGTGGTTTTGCAAGCAGACGAACATGGAGCTGTGAATATCGAAGATGAAGTTAATGATCCTATGGAAGAAGATGATCATGCGCCAGAAAACACAGTTGAAGATGATGGTACGAATATATTGATCTATGCCACATTTAGTGGCAGAGCTGATCATGATGATCAAGATGACTTTGATGATGTTCATGATTTACCTGTACTTGACAAGGCATACGAGCCCCTTTATGAAGGCTCTAAAACAACTCTTCTCTCTGTTGTATTGTTGCTATTGAACTTGAAGGTTATGAATGGTTTATCAAACATAGCAATCTCACAGATGTTAAGGTATGTCATATACGTCATCTTTTTTTTCATCCTATTTTTAATTGTTATTAGTTCATTAGCGGTAAATAAAATGATGAAATATGTACCATTAATATTTTATATGAACAAATTATTTTTTGTTGTAGATTGATTGGTGAATTTTTGTTACCACCATCAAATATTTTACCTCGCTCATACCGAGATTTATGTGCCATTATGAAAGATATCATAATGGAGTATCAAGCAATAGATGCATGTCCCAATTATCATATTATATATCATAAACAACAGGAATTTGCAACAGAATGTCTGGAATGTTATATCAGTATATATTGAACAGATCAACTAACAAAAAAGGTGTCTCGCAAGGTTCTTCATTATATTCCCATTATTCCACGTATGTAATGATTATTTAGGTGTGAAATCTTAGCACAATTGATGGATTACCATGCACGGAATAGAAGTGGAGATGTCATTCTTCGAATGCGTACGAATGGTTCTTCATCTAGGGACATGGAGGAAAAATGGCCACACTTTAAAGAAGATCCTTGTAATCTCAGGCTTTCATTGGGAGCGGACGGTGTCAATCCATTTGGAGAGCTGAGATCCATTTACTCAGTGTGGCCTATTTTTGTTATCAATAATAACATTCATCCATGGATGTCAATAAAGAGAGAGCACATAATGTTGTCAATTATTGTTCCAGGTATTTGTTTACATCAATTTTCTTTAACGTAGTAGCATCTCATTTGTCTTATTTGTTGCATTATGACTTATATTTTTTTCATTCAATAGTCATGTACATTAATTTATATATATTGTAGTAAAATGGTTATAATAATTATGTAATGTTTATGTTCATTCAACTAGGTAAGTACCAAGTTAAAGATATGAATGTATATATCGAGTCTCTTATCAACAAGTTACTAAAGTTATGGAATGGCGTCACTATGTATGATGTCTCCAAACCAATAGGACAAAGACAATTTCAATTCCATGCAATGCTTGTATGGACAATTCATGATGCCCCAGGGCTAACACATTTTTATGGTATGTTATAACATTCAACTGCACTTTAACAATATTTAATTTGATGAAGTAAATATCATGAATTTTTTTAAAATAATCTATTCATTATATATAATTATAAAAATTGACATATTTAATCCAATTATATATCATCTTGTAGGTCTTCAAACAAAGGGAAAATTTTCATATCCAATTTGTGGTCAAAAGATGAAATCTCGTCGTTCAACAAGTTTAGGAAATCAGGTGTTTGATGAATATAGGCACTTCCTCCATAGAAATCATAAGTATCGAACTACTGAAAAACATATTTTCAATGGGAAAGAGGAGACTACATCAAAACCATGAAGAATGTCACCTCGCCTATGGAAGTTGGAATATAATAGAATTAATCATCAAGGTTATACATCGGATCAAATTGTTTATCTATCATATACGATATGTTTTGAATTTATATTTTTATATTGTGTTGTGTTTACTCATGTTGTAATTGACAATGATTGTTGTTGTTAATTTGTTTAACTTATATGCTTCATGAAGGTCGTCAAGGCATTAATGG
>VDFB02179234.1:108062171-108227529 GCA_007258455.2 Sequoia sempervirens
ATTGATTTAGAAAATGATACTCCACTTCGGCTTTGTAGCTTTGAAAAAGAAACAAAAAAAAAAGTGATTGTAATCATATCATGACAACCATATTTTTGATAATATGTAAAACTGAAAGAATGAATATTATATGTTAATGAATGAATGTGAATATGTTAATTAATGAATGTTATATGTTAATGAATGAATGTTATATGTTATTAATGGATGAATGAATGAATGTTATATATTATTAATGGATGAATGAATGATTAATGTTATATAATTGGGTATGGGGAATTGAGAGTGATGTGAGGGGGGGGAGGGGCCAAATGAGCTTCCACCATCACGTGGTTGGCCCTGTTAAGTAGAGAATATTAAACTATTCTCAAAACAAAGAGAAGCTCAATAAGGTAATGCACTTTTCAATATAAGAAATGCATCGTTTGAAGCATCAAACCAATATGCATCGTATGTATGATCAGTCATCAGTCTCCGTAATGGTACATTTCCACGAAATTTTAAAAAAAAAAATTGATGCTTCATTGCAATTTTGACAAAAACCACTGACGAATCAACAGAAAGGTTCGACGAAGTTTCTATAGCTGCGACGAAGGTTTCATCGTAACTCCTTTCCCATTTTTGGTCGCAATTTCAATGAACTTTTGGCGTTGTTTCCATGCTACTCCTTGCCCATTTCGTCACACTTTCGACAAACTTTTTGTGTTCTTCTGACGCTACTCCTTGGTATTTTCATCGCAAAGTCGACAAACTCTTGGTGTTGTTTCGACACTACTACTTGCCTATTTTGTCGCACGTTCAACAAACTTTTGGTGTTGTTTCGACGCTACTCCTTGCCCATTTCGTCGAAATGGCGATGAACGTCTTGCCCATTTCGTCAAACTGGCAACGAACTTCTGGTGTAATTTGTTGATGGATACTCGAAGTGTTCGTTGATATTCTGACGAAAATATGAGCCATTTCATGATGTCGACAACCGATGATTCTTCGCCATTATTTCGACGTTTAATTCGTCGTCGAGCTTTCGATGAAAAAATAGTGACGCAAATATTTTTGCCATTTCGTCGCATTTCCAACAAATATTTGTCGAACGACCGACGAACGACCGTCGAAAAATGGAGCCAAATTCAGTAGTGTCTTACCATAAAAATAGAGCACCAACTATGAGAAATCACCAATACACATATGGTGCATGAATAGAGACAGTTGGGTACTAGAGTCGATAGCTAGATAGGGAGGCATACAATACATATGGTGAGCTATGACAATAGTCAAAGACCCCAAAATAGCTAGGTGTTGATGAGTGTTTTTGCATTGCACAACACAGATAAAACACAAGTTTTCTATCTCTCTTGAAAGGAAACTTTCTGCACAAAAAAAATCAGAAAATAACCCCAAGGTTTCAGATGTCAAGTCTTGACTTGCAAAGATAACTCAGTAGTTTGATGTGATTTGTTGGTATCACAAGGGGAATTTATGTTTCAAAAAAGGATGGAAGTTATAGGCTAAGACGGGTTTTATGAAATCTAAAAATGTATGCAAACCCTAACTGCACTTTCCAAATCTAAGATCTAAAAATACTCTTATCCTCAAATATGATAGTTTAAAGTGATGATTTTCTCCTAAAACTAACCTAGATATAAATAAATTGCACCAGTTTCATGAATTATAACAAGGCTTGAAACTTTTCATGGCATGGGATAATCCACAAGAAGGGAGATTTAGCGAAGTTTCTTTTAAACTTTCAACATCGGAATCAGACATTTCACGTGGGATTGAAATTCATGAAAGATGCCTCCCTTAACATGTCTAAACTTAGGCCAGAGTTGGTTGCTCGGGGATTTTATGATCTTGAGAAATTTGAGACCTTCTGAAATATTTCACAATAGGTAGAAATCCGTGAAGGCAAAGCACCTCGGGGATTTCAAGAGGACATGAAATTAGCAAGCTCGAGTACTTGTGATTTCAAAAGATTAAGTGTTGGTTAGTGTCTCAAGAATTTAAAAGGTAATGAAATGTTTCACAAAGACATAAATTTCACGAGCCATAAGATTACCCAAGATTAAAACATGAAATCAATCAAATGGCAGGTTTCAAAAAAATTTAAACGTTAATCAATGGATCAAAATTGCATGCTTAAAAAAATTCCCAAACTTCAAGTCATTTGTTCATTCCAATGGATTGTATAACTTGGAATCTGGTTTTATCATAGACAAGGTGTATGAACCCTAACTCTAGATTTCAACACCATATGAAGAAAGATTGCAATCAATTCATTTTAGTAATCATTTTCAAAATATTCTAATACCAAATCTAATTGACCTTAGCTTAATATGGTTGTGTAGACACACATCAAGGGTTTAGCTCGATCAAGATTTTTAATTCATGCAGAGAGTGAACATACTAGGATTGCCCTAAATGTTGAGGGGTCGCTCAAACCCCAACCCAGATTCAATTCAAGGATTCTAAATTACCCAAAATATATAAAAATCATTGCAGAATATGGAACAAAACCTAGTAAAATGTTGATATGGACCCATGAAACCCACACCACCCATGTTTTGAAACACGCAAAGCACAAGACTCTAGTGAAAAATGAGGGTTTAATCCATGTAATGACTCAATCAAACTAGCATAACCAAAAGACATAAAATGCAGACACAAAATACTATCTGAGGATTTTCTAAGTCAAAAACCTACGTATAAAGCATGAAATAAACCATTAAACACCAAGGCTTTCTTACTTAAGTTGAATGTAAGGGCTTCACACTAACCTTTGAACCTAATGAATGGATGTGGAAACGCGAACCAGCTATCAATCGGCCTCAAGCTCCTCAAATAGTGCTCAAGATCAGCAAACACCACACTAACACAGTTGAATGATGCCCTAGCTCAAATGTAGTCCTAAAATCAAGTTTCTAAATGTAAAAGTGAATAATGAGTAGAGATTTGGTGGTTTTGATATCCTTCACATCCTCATTAATGCTAATGACAGATTGGTCACATCAAACACCTTTTAAAATCTTGCCTATTGAAGACACTTTCACAGAATTTGACCATTTTTGAAGCTTCATGGATTTCAAGGAGTGATGAAATTCGTGAAGTGTTATAACTTTGCTAATTTCCAAAAAGCATGAAATCTATGATACATGGCACATTTAGGTATTTCCAAGATAGAATAAATCCATGAGAAAACTAACCTTCGGGGATTTTGCGTAGGTCTAAAATCTATGAAATATTGAACATTCGGGTATTTGTAGATCACGAGAAATTTGTGAAGAATCTCTCCTTCAGGGATTTCATGTAAGCATAAAATCTATGAGGTTCAACCCAACTAAGAATGCAAGACCCAAAGCAATGACTCTAAGCAAGAATTAACCATCATGAATTGTTGTAAACAATATTCACCCTTCCATTTGAATAATTTCGTGAATATGGGAAAGATGACAAAATCAAAATTTTGAGGGCCTATCTCTTAAGGAGAAAGGAAAAACCAACATAAAGGAGGATGAGAAAAAATGTGGTCTCCATTTTAGATAGAGCGTGTGTGTAGGGCACAAAAAATGGCGACTATACTAGGGAAATGTTCCAGAACATTTCAAGGATAAAAATCCATCTGAAACCCTAGAATCTCTGGCTAATCTCTCAAACCAAAATTTTACAAAAGGAAAATTCACTTGAAAGAGAAACAAAATCCTCAATTGAATCAACTCACTTCCAATATTAGATCATCAATTGTGTGTTTACAATGAGTTCATTCCTCCTCTTGAAAGTACGAAGTGACCAACACTCATTCATGATAAGCTACATAAGTATTCTAACTACAAAAGTAACATGGACATTGCCTTGCCACCAGTCAGGCGTTTATAGCCCCAACAAGGTTATCATTGCAATTCCCTCGAACATTTTTCTATTACTAGCCAGACATCTATAGCCCTGATAGAGTTATTTGCACACCCAAATAAGTCATAATTTAAATATTCTTTTGATTATCCTTCTTTTGATTTTTTTTCTTTTCTTCTTTTCCTTGACTAATAGGCAATGAATCCTATCTTAGGTTTGGAAATTTCAATGGTCACTAAAGCAAAATTTTATATTTTTCACTTATCATGACTTCCTGAGGCTAAGAACAATAATCTCAAGAGAATATTTAATGTGCGTAAATTGGGATGATCAAGTCAATCTTGTGAAAAGACTCAAAGAATGGTTTCTTTCTAAGTCAAGTGATAGTTATGTATGCAAAATTATTAAAGATAAATTGGGCTCCAGGATAACTTATGAATATTTATGAAAGAAATAAACATGAACATCCAACAAAATACCCTTTAATTGTACCATGACTAGCCACCGAGTTGCAAAACAAAAAACCAACTCATTCCTAAAGAAAAAATAAACACACCAAAGAAAACTAAAGAAAAGCTAACCTAAAGCAAACTAACCTACAACAAACCATCTAAACTAATTATGTATATCAAGTCTAAGTTGAAACAACTCAAGCTTGAAATTAGTGTTTGAGATACTACCCATTGACAGGAAACAGGTCATCTTCACCTGTTAGGGTCTTCAAATGATATGAATTATCCCCTAAGATGCCATAAATTTGAAAGGGTCCAAGCCAAATATTATTGAATTTCCCATGTTCCCCTTTCTTGTTGTGTGCCTTATCCCAAAATAGAACCAAATTAGAAATCCTAAAGGCCTCGGCTCGGGCCTGTCGATCAAACCAATGCTTAAAAACTCCTTGGTGTCTAGTGAACTTCTCAATGGATTCATCCCTCTTTTCTTATAAATGAAGGAGCAGTGTAAGATGAGATTCTAATCTCTCTCCCTCATCATATTACTCATTGATGAACTGTAAATTATGGATTCGTAGGTGGACTAGGAAACCAGGTTCTTGGCCATAGATGAAATGGTACGGAGATGTGCCCAAGGAAGCCTTCTGACTAGTTTGATCTTCCCATAGAGAAAATCTCAATTGGGTCTAGCAGTTCATGGGATTCTTGTCTAATAATTTATGAATGGCAATCAAGAGGTTCTTATTGGTAGACTTAGCTAAATCATTCCCTTGATGGTAGTAGTTGGATGCAAATTTCAAAGTGATACCATAATCAAACACCCAAACCAAAAATTTTAACAAGGAAAATGCAAGACCATTGTCACAAATAAATGAAAAAGGACATCCAAAATTAGTGACAATATTTTCTTCAATAAATTTAATTACCACCTTTATGGTACATTGCTTAAATGTGATAGCTTATATCCATCTAGTGCAACAATTAGTAGTAGATAGAATGTACCTTTGACCCACAGAGGAAGGTGGATTGATCATACCAATAAATTCAAGTCCCCATTATGTGAAGGGGTGTACCTCAGTGACTGGTTGTAGTGGGACAACAGCATAACTTTCCTTATTTGTTGTAGTTTGACATATGTGACAAGTTCGAACATGTGCTTTTGTATCTTTGAACAATGTGGGCCAATAGTACCCAGTTCTTAAAATATGATGTGTTGTCGAAGGACCTGAACCGTGATCAATCTCAAAATTATTATGAAAATTGTTTAACACCATGGATGCCTCTTTCCTCCCAAGACATCTCAGATATATGCCTTCATGGTTCCTTTTATACAAAATATCTCCCTTCAACATGAAACTGTTACTCTTCAAACATAAAGCATGCCTTTGTACTACATTCAAGTGTGATGGAAAACTTTACATTAGTAGCACATTGACAGTAGGATCAGGCATCTAGTCATGAACACTTTTCTCCTCAAAATATAATGTCTAAAGTTCTTAACAGCTCTTACCAATGCATAGGCTTATTTTTCCACACTTGGATATCTTAATTTTGCATCTTTAAGTGATACACTCATGAAATCAGTCAGATGCTCATCTCCCTATTCTTTCTTCTGGGTCAACATTCTAGCACAAGAATGATCTAAATAAAATGAGTAGATGTCAAAGGGTTGCACATAATCTGTACTCACCAATACAGGAGCATCCACAATGGCTTGCTTGATTTCCTAAAATTCTCATTTAGCCTCTAGTATCTAATCAATATTTGCATCTTGTTTATGCATGGTGCTCAGTGGCTTAACAATTTTCTACAAAACCAGTGATAACTTATGCATGAAGTTGATTTTACCAAAATATGATTTAAGTTCTTTTTGCTGGCAAGGGGCTAGATTTTCAAAATTGCTTGCACTCATTCTAGTTCAATAGATATACCTTTCTCTGAGATAACATGGCCCAACAAATTACCCTTGATGACTCCAAAAATACACTTCTTAGGATTAATTGAGATACCAAATTCTCTACATCTTTGGAATACCCTACACAAATCTGATATATGATCCTATCATCTCTTTGAGAACACAGTCAGGTCATCCATCTAAATAAAGATACACTTATCAACAAGCTCTTTGAAGGTGATGTCCATTGTGTGTTGAAATGTACCTCCAACATTAATTAGCCCAAAAGGCATGCATCTATAAGTGAAGGTCCCCCATTTTGTGGTAAATACAATCTTCATCCTATCCTCTTGCTCAATAATAAATTGATTGTATCCTAAATAACCATCCAGGAAAGACATTATTTGAGAACCATTGACTATTTGTATAACATCATCCAACAAAGGAAGAGGATAATTATCTTTCTCTGAAGTCCTATTGAGGTTGTGAAAATCAACATACAAGTGGATTTCCCCATTTTTCTTTCTAAATTGTACTAAGTTGGCAACCCAGGTTGAATATTGCACCAGAAATATAATCCCAGTTGTCAACAATTTCTACACCTCTTTATGGATTATAGGCTCTAACAAAGCATTGACTAGTTGTTGTCTTTTCCTAAATGGTTTTGCATCTAGCTTGAGGGATGGTATGTGTGATTATGGACATATCATATGTATTTAGGTCTTCGTAACTCCATACTGTAACATCTTGATAGATGTGCAAATTCTTGATTATTTCCTCCTCTTTTGGCATATAGGCCTTCCTAATAAAGACATTCTTTACATTTTTGGCAGTACCCATGTTGTATGAGTCACACTTACTTTCTGCTAATTCCTTCTTTGCTTGTTAATCGAGGTTCCTCAACTGACCAAAATCAAAGATTCTTTCCAACTAGACCATACCTCTTGGGATAGTATCTTTCTTCAAATTGATTACTCCTTCTAGGTCCAACTCTACTTCCTCAAGCTTGACTTCATCAATAATCTATGCAACAAAGACATTTGAGCTGGTGATGAAGTCCAATATATGTTTGTCATCCTTAAAAACTTGAAAATTAGTGACATTATCTGGTACAGAGGGTGTAGGGATTAATTAAACTGTAAACTTCTTCAGCCCTGATAACAACAATGGCTATAATATGCTTGTTGCTTGGGCCAACACATCAATAGTATGATTTTTTCTTCATGGGATCAGTTGAATGTCAAAAGCATCAAAACTCTCCAACAAATCCCACACTTGGTGTCGATAACTTGTTAGTCTCTTATCATGGCATGAGTATTCTTTCATTACTTGTTTCACTACTAATTCTAAATCTCCAAAGACTTGTATCGTCTTTTCTTTCTTACGTATAGCCATTAACAATCCATGTACCAGTGCCTCATATTTAGCAATGTTGTTGGTACAATAAAATTGCAATCTACATGCAACAAAGAAATTCTTACCCATAGGATTGATTAACTCAAACCTAACTCCCACACCTTGCTTAGATTTGGATCCATCAAACCTCAATGTCCAAAACTTGGTCTTGTCTATGCTTTCTGAGGGGAATATATTCTTCTACTACAACACTTCTTCAGGCTGATTCATTGTTGTGTTGGACTGTCCTTCTAAAATCTCTTGTCTCATTTTATCAAATATTCTGTTAGAAGGGTCCATTTGCCTTTTTATTTCTTTTATCTCAATCTAGCACAAACAACACTCAAATTTGAAGAGAGAAGCATCATGAATCTTGCACCAACATGGAAACAAGATGTCCTTGAATTCCACCATATTCCCTAAAATCAACTGATCATGAGCACAGCTAACCATGAATTCTCGAAATCCTTCGTATAATCCAATTTCTTCATTGGTCTGAGACTCATTGTCTTTTGTACTATTAAGGCTTTGAGTCAAATTCCCAGTAGCATCAGGCATGACATGTAACATGACTATTTTTTCTTCTTCTTCCAATGCTACAAGAATATAAACTCCTAAATCTACCTCCAAAAATAATACCTCATGTTAGTATTGTTGTACTTTGTTATCATATGCTTCATTTGCGGCTCCCTTTACATACGTATTTTATTTGGCATCCCTTTCCACGGAATCCACATATGTGAAATATCAATAGATATGTACTCATTCAAAATCTTAGCCCATTCTATACTCAAAATAAAACCATTTGTATTAGGAATATTACCACCTATATGTCTATCAACTACTGAACTTGGGGGTCAAGCTATTTGCATGTGGATCCGATTAAGTTCTCTTAGGAAAGTCGCCTCTATTTTATCTAACTGAGTTAATTTCCTTTGAGAAGGACTAGGAGTAAGTCCTAAGGATTTACACATGGTTGTTAATGGGTTTTTTTCACACTTTCTCAACACAGGCAGTGCATACGCGCACTACCTCTCTTGAAAGGAAATTGCCAACAGCAAGTTGCTGAAAATCTCCCCAAGGTCTCTCGGGTGTCAGGTCATGACTTGCATGGAACTCCTCAGTTGATGTTTGATGTGATTTTTTTGGTAATCACAAGGCATACTTACGTAGCTAGATGTGGAGTGGATCTTAAAATCTGAAGTTTCTGAGATGGGAGTCAAAGTGTATTTTGTTGTAGGTTCAGACAGTAGTCTAAAATTTTGATGTTTTCCTTAAATTTTGGCTTTACAATGTGCAATGAACCTTAGCACACATTGTTTCTAAAAAAGGGGAAAAGAGTAGGGAAGATGAAAGGTTCTTGGATCTGTAACTACTTGTGAATAGTAATCATGGAGTTCCTACCATAGATAGCTTCCTTCAAACAGAATTTCACTTAACCAGAAAATTCAAAGTCTCATGAAATTTGTGCTATCTTCTAAGGTCTAAAAATATTTCACCATTGATTCACCATATACATGCATGAACAAAGATGAAAGTGTGGATCATCTTTGAATTCATGTCGAGACTAACTTTACACAGCCATCTACCAACAACAAACAGCAAACAGCAAAAAGTATGGACTAGGAAGGCATCTACACAGCAGAAATTTCTATAATCACAGGACAACATTACTAAAATCTATCCAAGCAATCTAAATCTAAATAGAACAACAATGCAAATATAAATAAAGCATCTAAAAATGGATATTGAATCATGAAACATGTGAGGAACTCAGAAAATGCACCAAGTCAATGTATTTTCATTAGAAATTTCTGCAGCATGCCTTTACAACAACTCAACTCTCTTTGAAAATGAGAGGAGACCCCCTATTTATAGTGCCCAAAAATTAGAACAAATGGCCAAGATTTAATCTCATTGTGTGGCAAAGATTCACTACAAACTAGGGTTCTACCTAACCCCCCAATATATTACAATTTAAAATACAATTTTGTCTTCATCCCTATTTCGTCCTCTAGTGACAACACTATAGCATTTTGTCTTTTGTTGATTGCTATTTCTGTTATAGCTATTCCTTTAGAAGTTCTTCACTGACAATAGGGCTTCCTTCCTGCTTCTTCAAAGCTCAATACTCCATGAATTTCAAGATTACCAGTTGGAGTTTGTCGACCTCCATGATCTCAGACCGCAACACTTGATAACTCTATTCCTTGGAGTTTTCTTCAAGCCTCTTCCAGTCTTCATCATACTTGGCGGCGTGATCTCTGAATAGCTACGACTGGGCGAATGCACGGGCGGCGAAACTCATGAAATTCATTGTTATCTCATCTAACATCTTGTCTTCCATCCTTTTCTAGAAATGGGGCTTTATCTTCTTTGGATCAATTTTCACCATGGGCATGTCATATCCTATCATTAGCCTCAAATATCGAGCACAATCCGCTCTAATTTCTTTGACCCATTCAATATCTGGATCCACCTTATCAATTACCTGCTCTAGCCTTTCTCTCCTATTATCAAAGTCCTGCTTCCACACATCCCCTATCCAATGATCGTCCCTTTTGAACACGAGCTCATTTTCCCATGTCGCTTTTAGTAGCCGAAGCATAGCCTCGATCTTTGGATAGGTGGACATATACGTTGCGGGGAAGTTGGTGTAGAGCTTCTTTGTGCCTTCCAAAGACTATTGTAAATCCAGGAACTTGTTGGTTATTCGAATAGCCCGACTGATACCCATGTTCCCGATGTATAGAACCTATCGGAACTAGCTTTCTGTAGTTTTGTCCAAGTTCTTTCTTTTTTCCAGCTTGTCAATTTTTTCCTTGGACAGCAGTTGGGGTGGAGTCGCAGATGTGGTAGGCATGTCTTCAACTGAAGACCATTGTTGGATGTAAACAGTCAAGTCAGCCACCTGTTCTTTAAGCTCATCCTTTGAGACTTTATCCTATTGTATTAAGCGCACCACCATAGCCACTGAATCCTCAAGGTTTTCCACCTTCTGCTCTCTAGTAGCAGTTCCCAAGTTAATGGTGGAGATATTATAGCTTACTCCCTCTTGGCCTACCACCGGCATTGCCACTTGCATGGTTCAAGACCCAGAAGCATCCATTGTTACCTTGGATTTGATTTTGGGCTTCTTCTCCTTCCTGGTTGAGATTTGTGCTTGAGCTAGGATGGCCTCTAGTCTTGCTCTTGGATCTTTTGGGGCAGCAGTCTTTTTTTCAAGCTGCTTCTCCAGCCATTCGGGCACAGTAGATTTTCCCTTGGGCGATTCTCGATCACCCTCTCCCTCCTTTGTTTGGATCTTTGTTTGTTCACCTGTGGGAGCCCTCTCTTCCATTTTAGTGTTGTCTCCTTCTTCCTCGTCGGATTCTTGGATGAACGTGAGGTGTTTGATGGGAGGATTAATAGGTAATCGCCCCCAGGACTTTCTTCTGTCTCAATTTCCTTCTCTTTTCTTTCTTCAACTTTTTTTTCCTCATGCACATGCTCCCCAGGCTTGTCTTCTTCTATATCTCCTTCTTCTCTATAAGGAGGTGGCACACCCTCCTGTTGTTCCCCTGTAGAGAGTTCTACATTTTTCACTCTCCTGCCACCTTCTTGCCCTTCTCCTCTAGGAGGTGACCTTTCTGCCTCTTCTTCATCATGCTTCAATTGTCTGGCCATTTCCTCTTCGAGATAATCATCAAAGGTTTGTATAATGGTTCTACCACTTGCACCCTCCTCTTCGTCTCCACTCTCAGAAGACCCTGTTTCTTCTTCTTCGCGAACCACCCTGTAAATTTTTTAGTGTTCATACTCTGGGTGTTCGTGGTACTCATCGGCTTCCTCCTCCAGTGCCTTCGAAGCTTTTTTCTCCCGCCTCTCCCACTCTTAAAAAATTAACATTGTGGCCTCCATTGTTGGTGGTCTCGTTGGAGGTTTTGAAGGCGTAGCGCTAGAGAGGACCTGCACTAAGGCAGCTTGGATAGTGGGATCCAAAAAGATCAGAGAAATCTCAGAGGGGACATTTTGCATATGCCTCAAGAAATCTTTCTGTAATGCGAGTGCTGGTATTGGTGTTGTCACTGTTATCAATGGGAGTGATGTAGTAGGTGACATGGTAGCGGAGGAAAGCGGAGTAGTTGTAGCGAAGGAACAGTCAACCATTATTATGGGCCCAACCGGGGGAGAGGAGGCAAGATGGACTTAGATGTCCACTACAGGTGGGGATGTGGGGACCATGGCCTGGGAAACAGATGGCAGGGTGGTGGAGATAGGGAGAGTTGGAGGAGGTTTTGGTTGATCTATTTTCCCCTCCTCACCCTCTTGAATTGTTGGTCACTCTGTGGTGCTTCCTGTCCATTTGGGTCTCTTAGAGGGTGAGCCTCCTGAATCTTTCCTTGAATAAACCTTGGGGTCTAGAGACTGTTCCGCTTCAATCCCTTTCCTCTTCTTCGATCTTGTGAGTGGAGGAGATTTGGATGTCCTGCCTGTTGAAGTTGTAGCGACAACATCTTCTATGGCACTAGGCTCACTCTTGAGCCCCTCAGATTTCAGGACAACCCCTTGTTTCTTTAATCAGGCCACTTGTCCCTTAACCCATTCTTCGATGCGAGCCACAATTGGCTTGGCTACAATATCGAGGTCATCAACCTCTTGCTCATCCCAATCTATTGTAGGTAGTGGCAAGTTAGTAACTATGTTATATCTGGGATCCATGACAATGCTCTCATCCTCCTTGACCTGATCTAGTATGGGAAACAGCTACACCCTTCTTACGAAGTGTGTAGTCATCCTCATGTAATGCGTTGCGTGCACCTCCTTGTCATCCTGGAAATCTCCCCAGAAATCTAAAACGTGATGTAGGTGGGCATACCCTAGTCCCAGTGCCTTTCTTACATTCTCGTATGGGTCCACCCGTGGGCGAGCAGTGTGTAGGCAGAAATGGTACTCTGCCAATTCCTTCTTAGAATTCCCAGCGCATTAGGAAGTTTGTAATTTATACATTTCTTGCCCGAAGGCTAAGGGGTAAGGGATCCCTGCCAAATGTCCACTGTCAAGGAGTGAATGCACATGTTGTAACTGTTGAGAGAGTTCTAACAATATGATCCAGTCATTAGGGTACCGGAGCATCTTATTCAGCCTTTCTATGAAACCCTAGGCACAAATATATGTGAATTTGTGGTATAGTAAAAATAAGTAGGCATATTACTTCAAGAATGCCCGAGCACTGTGAGAGACCCTTCTCTCAAAATCCCCTATGAGCAACCTAATGATGTGGCCGATGAAGGCATCGTTCACCCTGCAGTACTCCTTGAAGTTCTTGAACTGGAGCTAGGGATATCTATCATAGACCTTCAATCTTCACCTCAGCTCCTCATCGGGTGCCACAAATAATCCAATGTATTGCCTCTGCTCAGCCAGTGAGTATACCAAATAGGAGGTCACATAGAACTTAGAGCTCTTCTTCACATTCATAAACTACTCACGGAAGCAGTCGCTTATGATGCCTCCCTAGTAGAATAAGACTTTTATGGTGACATCTTCGTACCCATGGAGGATCTATTCAACGAAATACGCCATCCACTCTTGGAAAAATCCAACAGTAGGGAGTCCCATCACCCTACTCAACATGGCTACTAGGTCATGGTAGTCCTCATAGAAATCACTGCGAAAGAGTTCTTGAGGAACTTTTGCAGCGCTACCCCTTTTCTCCTTAAGCCAGTACTGGTTTATTAACTTTTTGCAACCCATAGGGTCCTCATCCCATGTTGCCTTACCTTCCTCCATGGTGGGCACCTCCATCTCCTCAAAGGTAGGAATGTGGAAAGTTTTAGTAATGGCCTCAGTTGACATATCAGCAAGGATGTTCTCGTCCCTATCAACAATGGTTCTTATCTATGGCCGGTAGGCCTGCCGGCAAGCCATGACCAATTCAGGGGCTATGAGGGACAGGGGGAAGCCTGCAACTTTTTCAATCCCACTTTGTCTAATTATTCTTGCATTGTCAGTCTTCGGATGGATTCTAACCCTTTGTTTGAACTCATCAATATCGACGTGGCCAATATTGGTATCTATGATTTCCTTCTAGTCGATGATGATTTTTGAATTCAGGGGTTCACCCTAGAACTGGTACTTCATTTGGTCTTTGTCCTCTCTTCCATGAGGAGTCTTGCTTGCTTTCTTTCCTTTTTCCTTTTCTGCAGCTGCCCCTTAGGGTCATGCACCCGATTCCATATATCCTGTAAACATAAATGTAATGAGTACAACCAATTACGAAAGCATCAACATTAGTTGAAATCCTATCGATGGAATCCAATCAGATAATTCATCATTCATGAAATCAAACTTTTACTTCAAGATGTCATTAGTCACTTTTTGGAGGAATTTTGGGTAAACCGGGCCCAAGGGGTCGGGCTTCCCTGGGAGGAATGTTGTTTTGAAAGGGCGAACAGGCCAGGGCAATCCAGGTGATTTCTCCCATCTTCATATTTTGATGGTTTAAAAGGCTCGTGTCGAAGAGGGTCAAATTTGAGCATGTGGGTCAAGATTGGTTTTCAAATTTGACGTTATCTTGATCAATTTTGGAGCATCTGGAGGTTCAGGGCCAAAAAGTTGTCGCGAGTTTGCTATTTCAAGCAGCCAGGAAGAAATGGAGTTCCTAGGTCCGGGACCCCTGAGCTCAAAAGACGACTGATGTTGACCCTTAAATCTTAAAGCATTTGAGTTCGAAGGGGTGGAAAGTTGTCGATGATTTATCGTTTGAAAATGATGGGCGTAAAACGGAAGTCAAGAGGGAGGGGCCTGGCAGACCGGACTCAGCATTAGGCTCAGCCACTGGGTTTTCCTTGCGAAGTTTTCTCGGCAATTGGGAGAGCGGATCTCGGAGGTTGGGAAGGCGAGCATGCTTTTCCTTTTACCGCAGGCTAACACGGGACGGAATCCCGATGGACGAGACCTGGCGAGGGCAAAGACATCAATGTTCATCGTCCATTGGTTTTCACGGAAAAAGAGTGGTAGGGACCCAGGAGGCGGAAGGTCACCGTCAAATGGCCATTTCAGAGGGGTGAAGTCACCCCGGAAGTCCGCGGATTGGGACCCAGGTACATGACAGTACAGTCCATTCAAGCCCAACTTCGGACGACGAAAGGTAGGATAGGCCCCGGATCTCGGGTGGATAGATCCTCCTCACCATTTAAGAACGACGAAAGTGATGCGAAGTTCTGGGGATGGAGTCGCGCGGGAGCGGGCCTGAGAAGCCGAGATGGAGGCCGGATTTTGAGTTTGTCAGTTGGTAAGTTTGACAGCGATCGAACGACGGAGGTCCAGGATGGCGGGCCCGAGAGTGGATTTTTCCATTTAAAAAAAAGTTTGTTTATTTGCTAAGTTTTCAGCGGCAACGGGTTGGCGCGGGCTCCGAGGGCTCAAATGCCCTGTGCGACGAACAGTGGCAACGAGGTTTAGTTTCAGTTTGATCTTAGGGGATGATTTGGAGGGTTTTTCGAGATTTGAAGACATGGATTTTGTAGGTTTTGCCAAGTTTTATCAAGTTAATGCATTTTCAGCCCATGTTTATTCATAATTTTGAGCGCAAAATCATGAAAAACCTTATGGGAGGACGGACGGAAAACCTACCTCAAAAATCCAATGATAGAGGCTGCAAAATCCACCACGGACAGGCAAATGATGATCACAAACGCGAGGGCAGCGAGCGACAAATGCACTGAACTCCTTAGCAAACACTTTGAACTCCTCTAGCAAACCTAACAAATGAAAATGACAGTTCAAGCCAGATATATCTACCCAACTTGCATTTAATGTCCTCATTTAATGCCCGTATGGACGACAAGTGGGTTAGTGGAGTTCAAATTCACGGACAGCGGTGAGAGGTTCGGGGTCCGGCGGGTGGAAAGACGTCTCATGTTGGTCGTCCGAAATGGCAAAGACGGAATGAAGTTCCAGGAACGAAAATCCAAAGGCTCGGGCTCAGGATGATCAATGGCACTGTAATTTCCACGCAAATTGAATAGGACGACGAATGAGGATCCGGGTTTCGAGGCCCGGGGAGGTGAAAGCCTTCCGCCATTCAAAACGGAAAATGCTCATAGGAAACCCAGCTAGGGAAACCTGGCAAGGCGGGCCCGCTGGGCCCCAAGGCCGCCGACAAAAGCAAACTGCCAGGAAAGATTTGGAAGGCACCAAGACTTAACTAAGATGGAGGGAAAGAAACATGGTTAACTTAAGATAAGACTTTAGAGGTATGCTAGCCATCTGGGACACCAAAATAGGGGCACGCAAAATGAGGTGACAAGAGAATGACCCGGAAAGGTGAAAGAAAAGAGGGTCCCCATTTTGAACGAGGTGTGTGTGCTGAGGGAACAATAAATGGCGACTCCGCTGGGAAATGCTCTTGGGCGTTCTAGGGATAAGCGTTCATTTTGGACCTAGAATCTCTGGTTTCGCAGACCAGGAGCAGACTTCCAAGTGTGAACTAGTAGAACAAGATCCTGAGTTGGGTCAATCTACAGGACATCTCAAAAGTGTGTGTGGTGAATTCATTCCTTTCCATGAAAGTGTGACAAATGGCTGCTAATCCAACTGAGCAAGCTACATAAACCGTCCAACATCAAAAGTAACCTGGACATTTCCCTGCTGTCAGTCAGGCGTCCATAGCCCCGACAGAGTTATCGCTGTGACCCCACGGATATTGCTCTACTTCCAGTCGGGTGTCCACAACCCCGGTAGAGTTATCTGCACACCCATATGGTAGCTTGATTTCAAAATTTTCCTTTCTGTGTTTTGATGTTTCTTTCAATGTTCTTTTTCTCACTTATATTTTGCTCGACCATGTAAGCAACAAAGCTTACAATGGGTTTGGGAACCACAGTGGTCACTGGAGAAGACTTAGGATTTTTCACTCACTAGGGTATCATAGCAACCATTGTACAGTCCTTCATAAATAATTAATATGCATTTAGTGCAAGATCTGAGATGTGCGTAGAAAGATCCAACCAAGGGTCGAGTTCTAGGGCAGAGTTCAAATGAGGAAACCACTTCTAGGCAGCCCTCAGGGGCCAATATTTGGGAATGAATGTTTAGCCAAAGAACACCAAGGACAAATAGCCAAGTGAACCGTTCATTGAACGAGCACGGCCACCATAATGGGATGGAGAACATCCTCTTCAAAACAAAACAACCGGGGAATAAGAAAAATAAAGAAACAGTAAGACGCAAATGAACCACAAGGCAACCTACTCTAACCTATGTACAGATATTTACAGGAAAGGGATCGACAGAGCTCAGGCTTGAAAGTAATGCTTGAGGTGCTACCCGGTGACTGGAAATGGGACATCTTCACTAGTTAAGGTCTTTAGGCGAAAGGCATTGTCTCCCAAAATTTTAACTATTTGAAAGGGGTCAATCCAAAGCTTGTTGAATTTGTTGTGTCCCCCTTTCTTTTCATGGGCCTTGTCCCAATACAAGACTAAATTTGCAATTCTAAAGGCGACGATTTTGGCTCGGCGGTCAAACCATCTCTTAACCATGCCCTGATGTTTGCAAAAAATTTCTATTGCACAGTCTCAAACTTCTTCTAAATGCAAGAGCTCAGCTAATCGAGCTTCTCTATGGTCCCTCCCTTCATAAAAGTTGTTGATAAATTGGAGGGTAGGAATCTTTAGGTGGATAGGAAATATGGGCTATAGGCCGTAAACAAGATGGAATGGGGAATCACCAAGGGCAGCCTTGTGGTGGGTGTGGTCCGCCCAAAGGGTGAATTGGAGCTAGGTATGCCAGTCCTTGGGATTCCTATCGAGCAATTTCTTGATCACGGTGATTAGGTTCTTGTTTATGGACTCAGCAAGGCCATTTCCTTGAGGGTAGTAATTCGACAAAAATTTAAGGGCAATTACATAGTTGAAGGCCCAACTAGAAAATTTTAATGAAGCAAACGCAGGTCCATTATCACACACCAATGCATAGGGACAACCAAAGCAATTTAAAATAAAACTTTCCAAAAAATTTGTAACTACCTTAGTTGTGCATTGCTTACATACAATTGCTTACGTCCATCTAGTGCAGTAATCCGTAGCGGTAAGAATGTACCTGGGTCCCGTAGATGATGAAGGGCTTACCAAACCAATGAAATCAAGACCCCATTATGCAAATGGCCTCACCTCCAACACGGGCTACAATGGGACAACAACATTCTTCTCCTTGGTGGCAGTAATTTGACATGTGTGACAAGAGTGAACATGACAATAAGCATCCTTGAAGACAGTTGGCCAATAATACCCCGCTCTTAATATCTAATGTGCAATGGAAGGTCTGGATCCATGACTAGTGCCAAACTTGTCATGAAACTCTTTCAAGACTCGGTCTGCCTCCTCCTTGTTGAGGCATCTCAAGTAGATGCCTTCATGATTTTTCTTACATAAAATGGACCCTTGCAACATGTAACTGTTTCTTTTCAGTCGAAGAGCACGTTTTTGGACTCCTTGTAAGTGAGGTGAACACTTGTGATTCAACAAATAATAAGCAATGTCCTTGTACCACTCTCTGAGGGAAACATCTTTGAGTTAGTATTGATGCATAGTGAGTTCAGGTCCTGCCTCCACTGCTGCCTCAGCAATCATGCAGGTAAGTGCTTGTCCTCTCACCAACTTCATCGGTTGGATTTCCATATCATACTCCTAGAGAAATGTGACCCATTTAGCTCTTCGTTCGCCCAATTCATTTTGTATGAGTAGCATTTTCACTGCGGGGTCAAGGACAATGGCGAACACTTTATTGCACAAGATATAATGCCTAAATTTTTTTACTCCCCTAACAAGGGCATATGCTTTCTTTTCTACGTTATGGTAGTGTAATTCAACATCTTTCAGTGGAGCACTCATGAAGGTGATTGGGTGCTCATTTCCTTCATCTTTTTGAGTCAAGATGCTAACACAGGAATGCTCTGAAGCGAATGAATAGATGTAGAACGGCTTCAGATAGTTCGGGCTAACTAGTACAGGCGCCTTAGCAATGGCCCATTTGATCTCTTCAAAAGCTTGTTTGGCTTTGGGATTCCACTCAACTTTTGCATCTTGTTTTAACATGGCATTGAGTGGTTTAACAATCTCAGTAAAACCTATGATAAATTTCCTGACAAAGTTGATCCTTCTGAAGAAGGATTTCAATTCTTTCTTGTTGCTCAGCGGTGAGACCTTTAGCAAAGATTAGATGTGTTCAAGATCTATGGAGAATCCCTACTCTGAAATAACATGTCCAAGTAGCCTACCCTCAGTCACGCCGAAAATGCACTTCTTTGGGTTAAAGTAAACTCCAAACTCCCTACACCTCTGAAACACCTTGCATAAATCAGAGACATGATCACTCTGTCTTTTAGATAACACAATTAAATCATCCATATAGATGATTATGCACTTCCCAATCAGATTTTTAAAGGAAATATCCATGGTGCATTGGAAGGTGGCACCAGCATTGATGATTCTAAAGGGCATTCTCCTGTAAGTGAAGGTTCCCCACTTAGTGGTGAACGTTGTCTTATGGTGATCTTTGTATTGCACCATAACTTGGTTATATCCGGAGTACCCATTGAGGAAGGACATCATTTGGGAATCGTTGACAATCTGCAATACCTCATCCAATGAGGGTACCGAATAGTTATCCTTCTCGGAAGCTCTATTCAGGTTGCAGAAGTCTACACACAACCTAATTTCTCCATTCTTTTTTCTAACCGGGACCAAGTTGGCCACCTATGTGGTATGCCTGACCAAGAAGATAATTCTTGCTGAAAGTAACTTTTGTACCTCTTTGTAAATGATGGGCTCTAGTAAGGCATTAATAGGACGTTGTCGTTGGCGGAATGGTCTCACTTCTGTCTTGAGAGGGATGGTGTGCATGATGATGGAGGTGTCATAATTCTTTAGATCTTCATAGCTCCATGCCACCATGTCATGATACCTCTGCAAACCATTGATGATTCCCTTCTTTTCCTCGAGCGTGCACACTTTTCCAATGAAAACATTTTTGGCCTCCTCGGGGGTCCCAAGGTTGTGAGCATCGCACTGGTTGCTTATGGCTTCCTTCTTTGTTTGTTGATTCTGGTCCCTAATCTGATCCAAATCAAATATGCATTCAAGTTGAACCATGCCTCTGGGAATCATGTTGGTTTTGAGGTTGAAAACTCCTTCTATATCCAATTCGGCCTCCTTTGGATCAGTTTCATCAATTATTTGGGTGGCGAAGACATCGAAGCTCGTGATGAACTCAAGGATATGTTTATCATCATTGAAGACCTGAAAATGAGTGACATTATCTGGGATGGAGGTGTGGATGTCAACTCAACTGTGAATTTCTTAAGCCCGGACAAGGAGAGGGTTTGCAAAGTGCTAGCTACCTGAGCCAAGGCATCGGCTATATAATTCTGAGCACGAGAGATCAATTGTATATTAAATGCATCTAAACCTTCTAAAAGATCCCAAACCTTATGCCTATAGTTTGCAAGTCTTCTATCATGGCAGGAATACAATTTTCTAACCTGTTTAACTACGAGTTCAGAATCACCGAACACTTACAGCATTTTGACATTTTTCTTTAGGGCCATAAGAAGACCATGGACTAATGCCTCATATTCTACTACATTATTGGTGCAATAAAATTGCAGCCTATGGGCAGCAAGAAAGGTCTTACCCGTTGGGATGATGAGTTCGAACCTAGCACCAGCTCCTTGTTTTGATTTGGATCCATCAAACCGGAGTGTCCAAAATCTAGAAGGCACTTTGACTTTAGGCCCAACTAGACTTTCGTTTCTTTCTGGTGGGGTGGTTGCTTGCATGACCTTCAAGGAATCTTCCAGCTTAGTGTACTCAACAGCAGGTGGTTCTGCTAGCCCCTCCTTTGGTGTTTCCTTTTGAGGGATAGCTAATTTTTTGACATGCTCTACCATTGTTTGGCACAAACAGCAATCAAACTCGGAGTGGGCAGCATTGTGAATTTTGCACCAATTTGGCAACAAAAGATCCTAGAAACCTATTCGGGCACCCAAACTGAGTTGGTCCTTTGCACATTTTTCCATGAATTCCTGGAAACCATTGAGTAGTCCCAAGTTGTCATCTTTATCAGGTTTATCATCTAATCCTACTAGCATCTTTGTATTTCGAGGGATTTGAGTGAAGCAGGTTGGAGGGTTGCATTGCACCAAGAGTACTTCGGTAGCAAACTCTTCTTGGGGTTCAACTTCGTCTTGGCAGGCAAAGGGACAATAATTTCCCAATTTTTTTCTCGACAAATAGCACCTCATTTAGGTTGTTGTACTCTGTGATCATGTACTTCATTCGAGGCTCGCAATCTATATGGATTTGATTTGGCAGCTCTTTACATGGCAACCACATGTGAGAATGGTCTGTGGCAGCATATCCATTCAATGTTCTAGTGAAATCTCTTCCCAAAATAAGCCCATATGCATCGGGGATGTCAGCCACTTGAATATCAATGACTTGTTGTATCCTTGGATCTACAGCAATTTGCATCGGGATCCAATTCATTTCTCCCACAATGTTGATCTTTGTCTTGTCCAACTGGGTCACCTTCCTTTTTGAGGGTGTGGGAGCAATGCCAAGTGCCTTGCATACTACCAGAGGCATAACATTGGTAGATGCTCCTGAATCAAGCAGGAAATTATGCAAAAAATTTCTGAATATTAGGATGGTGGTAAGGAAAGGTGGGGTTTCAAATTTTCCTTGGAAGAGGCCTGGGGACCTATACATCTAAGCTACTTGGATCTTGTTCTTATTGCCAGTTCTATCCTCGGTCTGCCCAGATAGTTGATCTTTGGAAATATGCCTATTGTTTTGATCTAGTTCCTTTTTCGGCTGCTTACCTATAGATTGATTTGAGGGAACATCCTTCCTTTTCCCCACACTATCCTAAACTACAGGTTCTTGTCTGGGTTCTTCAAAGGTGACTCTTTTGGTTGATGTCTCTTGTGTTGTGTTAGACGATGGGGTCCCATTGAGTACCCTGAAGAAGGCATGCCTTACAATAGGGACTTTGAGTAGTTCAAAGGCAGATAAACTAATTTTTACTTTATTGAACTCTTCTGCCACATACTCACCCATTTGTTCAATCTCAGAGTCAAAGGCTCGACCTATAGCAGAACTAGAAGGTTGGAACTTCGTTCGACTTGACTGGTTCAGGGGTTGGCCTTGGGGATGATTTTGTGAATGATTTTGAGGCCTATCCTTATTAAGATACTGAGCAGGCACATGGGGAAGCCTAGGGTTGTTGCTGGAATTAAGGTTAGGTGGGGTAGTAAAATTGTTCGGTGGGGTAGAAATTGTAAAGGGTCCACCCGCCTACCTGTTCCTAAGCAAGTAGGGAGTTTCTCTTTGGTGGAACATGTGAACTTCATCTACATGTGTTTATTCCTCATCTAGTGGACCATTATCTACTGAATTGAAAAGTTGAGCCAAGGTTTGTTTGTTACTTACCTCTTGCACTTCTTAGCTCTCAACAAGGGTGGGCTCGACCTCAGGCTGATTGTGGTCACTTCGTCAAAAGGGCGCTTGGTTTACCACGAGACAGGAAGAGTCATAAGGCTCGGATGGAACGATATCTCTGCAACCAGTTCTCTTATGAAAGCCACCTCTATTTTATCTAACTGAGTTAATTTCCTTTGAGAAGGACTAGGAGTAAGTCCTAAGGATTTACAAATGGTTTTTGATGGGTGTTTTGCACACTTTCTCAACACAGGCAGTGCATACGCACACTACCTCTCTTGATAGGAAATTACCAACAGCAAGTTGAAAATCTCTCCAAGGTCTCTCGGGTGTCAAGTCATGACTTTCCTGGAATTCCTAAGTTGATGTTTGATGTGATTTTGTTGGTAATCATAGGGAAGACATACGTAGTTGGATGCAAAGTGGATCTTAAAATATGAAGTTTTTGAGATCGGAGTCAAGGTGTATTTTGTTGTAGGTTCAAACAGCAATCTCAAACTTTGATGTTTTCCTTAAGTTTTGGCTTTACAATATGCAATGAACCTTAGCACAGGCTGTTTCTAAAAAAGGGGAAAAGAGTAGGGAAGAGGGAAGGTTCCTGGATCTGTAACTACTTGTGAACAGTAATCATGGAGTTCCTGCCATGGACAGCTTCCTTCAAACAGAATTTCACTTAACCAGAAAATTCACAGTCTCATAAAATTTGTGCCATCTTCTAAGGTCTGCAAATATTTCACCATTCATTCACCATATACATGCATGAAAAAATATGAAAGTGTGGAGAAGCTTTGAATTCATGTCCAGACTAACTTTACATAGCCATCTACCAGCAGCAAACAACAAAAAGTATGGACTAGGAAGGCATCTACACAACAGAAATTTCTATAATCACGGAACAACATTACTAAAATCTATCCAAGCAATCTAAATCTAACTAGAACAGAAATGAAAATCTAAATAAAGCATCTAACAATGCAGATTGAATCATGAAACATGTGAGGAACTCAGAAAATGCACCAAGTCAATGTATTTTCATTAGAAATTTCTGCAGCATGCCTTTACAACAACTCAACTCTCTTTGAAAATGAGAGGAGACCCCCTATTTATAGTGCCCAAAAAGTAGAATGAATGGCCAAGATTTAATCTCATTGTGTGGAAAAGATTCACTACAAACTAGGGTTCTACCTACCCCCCCAATATATCACAATATAAAATACAATTTTGTCTTCATCCCTATTTCGTCCTCTAGAGACAACACTGTAGCATTTTGTCTTTTGTTGATTGCTCTTTCTGTTATAGCTATTCCTTTAGAAATTCTTCACTAAAAATAGGGCTTGCCTTCCTACTTCTTCAAAGCTCAATACTCCATGAATTTCAAGATTATCGGTTGGAGTTTGTCGACCTCCATGATCATAGACCGCAACACTTGATAACTCCATTCCTTGGAGTTGTCTTCAAGCCACTTCTAGTCTTCATCATACTTGGTAGCGTGATCTCTGAATAGCTCCAACTGGGCTAAGGCACGAGCCGTGAAACTCATGAAATCCGTTGTTATCTCATCTGACATCCCGTCTTCCATCCTTTTTTGGAAATGGGGCTTTATCTTCTCTAGATCAATTTGCACCGCGGGCATGTCATATCCTGTCATTAGCCTCAAATATCGAGCACAATCCACTCTAATTTCTTTGACCCATTCAATAACTGGATCCACCTTATCAATTACCTACTCCAGCCTTTCTCTCCTGTTATCAAAGTCCCGCTTCAACACATTCCCTAGCCAATGATCGTCCCTTTTGAACACGAGCTTGTTTTCCCATGTCACTTTTGGTAACCAAAGGATAGCCTTGATCTTTGGATAGGTGGACCTATACATTGTGGGGAAGTCAGTGAAGAGCTTCTTTGTGCCTTCTAGAGACTATTGTAAATCCAAGAACTTGTTGGTTGTTCGAAACTCGACTAATACCCATGTTCCCGATGTATAGAACCTATCGGAACCAGCTTTCTGTAGTTTTGTCCAAGTTCTTTCTTTTTTCCAGCTTGTCAATTTGTTCCTTGGACAACAATTGGGGTGGAGCCATGGATGTGGTAGGCATGTCTTCAACTGAAGACCATTGTTGGATATAAGCAGTCAATTCGGCCACCTGTGCTTTAACCTTTCCTTTTGAGACTTTATCCTGTTGTATTAGGTGCACCATCATAGCCACTAACTCCTCGAGGTGTTCCACCTTCTGCTCTCTAGTAGCAGTTCCCAAGTTAATGGTGGAGATATTATAGCTTACTCCCTCTTGGCCTACCATCGGCGTTTCCACTTGCACAGTTCAAGACCCAGAAGCATCCATTGTTACCTTGGATATGATTTTGGGCTTCTTCTCCTTCTTGGTTGAGATTTGTGCTCAGGCTAGGATGGCCTCTAGTCTTGCTTTTGGATTTTTTGGGGCAGGAGTCTTTTTTTCAAGCTGCTTCTCCAGCCATTCAGGCACAATAGATTTTCCCTTGGGTGATTCTCGATCACCCTCTCCCTCCTTTGTTTGGATCTTCGTTTGTTCACCTGTGGGAGCCCTCTCTTCCATTTTAGTGTTGTCTCCTTCTTTCTCGTCAGAGTCTTGGATGAACGTGAGGTGTTTGATGGGAGGCTTAATAGGTAATCGCCCCCCGGGACTTTCTTCTATCTCAATTCCCTTCTCTTTTCTTTCTTCAACTTGTTTTTCCTCGTGCACATGCTCCCCAGGCTTGTCTTCTTCTATATCTCCTTCTTCTCTATAAGGAGGTGGCACACCCTCATGTTGTTCCCCTGTAGGGAGTTTTACATTTTCCGCTCTCCTGCCACCTTCTTTCCCTTCTCCTCTAGGAGGTGATCTTTCTGCCTCTTCTTCATCATGCTTCAATTGTCTGGCCATTTCCTCTTCAAGATCATCATCGAAGGTTTGTATAATGGTTCTACCACCTGCACCCTCTTCTTCATCTCCACTCTCAGAAGACCCTGTTTCTTCTTCAACGTGAACCACCCTGTCAATTTTTCGGTGTTCATACACTGGGTGTTCGTGGTACTCATCGGCTTCCTCCTCTAGTGCCTTCAAAGATTCTTTCTCCTGCCTCTCCCACTCTTCAAAAATTTACATTGTGGCCTCCATTGTTGGCGGTCTCGTTGGAGGTTGTGAAAGCATAGCTCTGGCAAGGACCTACACTAAGGCAGCTTGGATGGTGGGATGCAAAAATATCTAAGAAATCTTAGAGGGGACATTTTGCATATGCCTCAAGAAAGCTTCCAATAATGCGAGTGCGGGCATTTGTGTTGTCACTACTGCCAATGGAAGTGATGTAGTAGGTAACATGGCAGTGGAGGAAAGCAGAGTACTTGCAGTAGAGGAAGAGTCAACCATTATTATGGGCCCGACCGGGGGAGAGGAGTCAAGATGGACTAAGATGTCCACCGCAGGTGGGGATGTAGCGACCATGGCCTGGGAAATAGATGGAAGGGTGGTGGAGATAGGGAGAGTTGGAGGAGGTTTTGGTTGATCTATTTTCCCCTCCTCAACCTCTTGAATTGTTGGTTGCTCTACGGTGCTTCCCATCCATTTGGGTCTCTTAGAGGGTGAGCCTCCTGAATCTTTCCTTAAATAAACCTTAGGGTTTGGAGACTATTCCACTTCAATCCCTTTCCTCTTCTTTGATCTTGTGAGTGGAGGAGATTTGGATGTCCCGCCTGTTGAAGTTGTCATGGCGACATCTTCTGTGGCACTAGGCTTGCTCTTAAGCCCCTCATATGTCAGGACAACCCCTTGTTTCTTTAATCGGGCCACTTGTCCCTTAACCCATTCTTCGGTGCAATCCACAATTGGCTTGGTTATAATATCGAGGTCATCGACCTCCTTCTCATCCCAATCTATTGCAAGCAACGGCAAGTTAGTGACTTTGTTATATCTGGGATCCATGACAATGCTCGCATCCTCCTCAACCTAATCTAGTATGGGAAACAGTTGCACCCTTCTTACAAAGTGCGTAGTGATCCGCATGTAATGCCTTCCGCGCACCTCCTTGTCATCCTGGCAATCTGCCCAGAAATATTCAATGTGATGTAGGTGGGTATACCCTGGTCCCAGTGCCTTTCTTACATGCCCATATGGGTCCACGCGTGGGTGAGCAGTGTGTAGGCAGAAATGGTACTCTGCCAATTCCTTATCAAAATTCCCAGCGCACTGGAAAGTTTGTAATTTATACATTCCTTTCCCGAAGGCTAAGGGGTAAGGGATCCCTACCAAATGTCTACTGTCAAGGAGTGAATTCCCATGTTGTAACTGTCAAGAGAGTTCTAACAATATAATCCGGTCATTAGGGTACCGGGGTAGCTTATTCGACCTTTCTATAAAACCCTGGGCACGAATATATGTGAATTTGGGGTACTATAAAAATAAGAAAGTGTATTGCTTCAAGAACGCCTGAGCACTGTGAGAGACCCTTCTCTCAAAATCCCCTCTGAGCAACCTGATGATGTGGCCGATGAAGGCGTCATTCACCCTGCAATACTCCTTGAAGTTCTTGAACTGGAGCTGGGGACATCTATCATAAACTTTCAATCTTTACCCCTGCTCCTCATTGAGTGCCACAAATAATCCAATATATTGTCTCTGCTCAGCGAGTGAGTAGACCAGATAGGAGGTCATGTAGAACTTAGAGCTCTTCTTCACATTCATAAACTGCTCATGGAAGTAGTTGCTTATGATGCCTCCCCAGTAGAATGAGGCTTTTGTGGTGACATCTTCGTCCCCACGGAGGATCTATTCAATGAAATACACCATCCACTCTTAGAAAAATGCAGCAATAGGGAAGCCCATCACCCTGCTCAACATGGTTACTAGGTCATGGTAGTCCTCATAGAAATCACTGCGAAAGAGTTCTTGAGGCACTTTTGGAGCGCTGCCCCTTTTCTCCTTAAGCGAGTACTGGTTTATTATCTTTTTGTAGCCCATAGGGTCCTCATCCCATGTTGCCTTACCTTCCTCCATGGTGGGAACCTCCTCTCCTCAAAGGTGGGAATGTGGAAATTTTTAGTCATGGCCTCAGTCGACATATTAGCAAGGATGTTCCCATCCCTATCAACAATGGTTCTTGTTTGTGGCTGGTAGGCCTGCCAGCAAGCCATGACCAATTCAGGGGCTATGAGGGATGGGGGGAAGCCTGTAGCTTTTGCAATCCCACTTTTTCTTATTAGTCTTGCATTTTCAGTCTTCGGATGGATTCTAACCCTTTGTTTGAACTCATCAATATCGACCTGGTCGATATTGGTATCTGTGATTTCCTTCCAGTCGGTGATGATTTTTGAATGTAGGGGCTCACCCTGGAACTGGTACTTCATTTGGTCTTTGTCCTCTCTTCCACGAGGAGTATTTCCCACTTTCTTTCCTTTGTCATTTTTTGTAGCTGCCCCCAAGGGTCCTACACTCGATTCCATATATCCTGTAAACATAAACGTAATGAGTACAACCAATTACGAAAGCATCAACATTAGTTGAAATCCTATCGATGGAATCCAATCAGATAATTCATCATTCATGAAAGCAAATTTTTACTTCAAGATGTCGTTAGTCACTTTCTGGAGGAATTTTGGGCAAACCGAGCCCAAGGGGCCAGACTTCCCTAGCAGGAACGCTGTTTTGAAAGGGCGAATAGGTTGGGGCAATCTGAGTGATTTCTCCCGTCTTCATATTTTGATGGTTTGAAATACTCATGTCGAAGAGGGTCGAATTTGAGCATCTGGGTCGAGATTGGTTTTCAAATTTGAGGTTATCTTGATCAATTTTGGAGCATCTGGAGGTTCAGGGCCGAAAAGTTGTCGGGACTTTGTTGTTTGAAACAGCCAGGAAGAAATGGAGTTCTGGGGTCGGAACTCCGAGGTCCGGGACCCGTGAGCTCAAAAGATAGCTAATGTTGGCCCTTAAATCTTAAAGCATTCGGGTTCGAAGGGGCAAAAAGTCATCAGTGATTTTTTTTTTTAAACGGTGGGCATGGAACGGAAGTCAGGAGGGAGTGGCCCGGCGGACCGGACCCGGCATTAGGCTCGGTCACTGGGTTTTCCTTGCGAAGTTTTCTCGGCTATTGGGAGAGCGGATCTCGGAGGTCGGGAAGGTGGGCATGCTTTTCCTTTTTCCGTCGGCTGACATGGGACAGAATCCCGGTGGATGAGACCCGGTGAGGGAAAATATGTCAATGTTCATCGTTCATTGGTTTTCACGGCAAAAGAGTGGTCAGGACCCGGGAGGCAGAAGGTCACCGTCAAATGGTCGTTTAGGAGGGGCGAAGTCACCCCGAAAGTCCGCAGACGGAAGTCCACGGACCGGGTCCCGGGTACATGACGGTACAGTTCATTCAAGCCCAACTTTGGATGGAAAAATGTAGGACAGGCCCTGGATCTTGGGTGGACGAATCCTCCTCGCCGTTTAAGAATGGCGGAAGTGATGCAGAGTCCCGCAGGAGTGGGCCCGAGAAGCTGAGATGGAGGCTGGATTTTGAGTTTAAGAAAGGAATATATCTCAAAACCTCTACCCCGCTAAGTAGAATGGTCAATAGGAATAAACAATTGCACACTTATCTTTAGCCATTAGACTATTTTCATTTAATTAAATTGAGTACAAATTTTATAATGATAAACTAGCAATTGCATGCAGAGGGATGTAATGATTTCTGGGAACCAAGAAACAAATCTATTTTCAGAATGCAATGTAATATAAATAATTAGCATTATTTGCAATTGTTTCATTGAGTATTACCAATAATTGGCACTGGTGCTAAGATACCATGTTCATGTAGGCCTAATCCTTTGTCTTGATGTTGAGAAATTTTATTTGCAATAGGATATGTCTTACCTTGGAAACAAGGTGTTGATCCTTCTTTTCTTTGTTGTGGATCTTCAAATGCGATACTCCTTCATTGATAGGATCCTTCATAGGTGGGATAACTTCTTGATTGATATTTTCAACTTGATTATGTGAAATATCAGATTTTGATGGTTCTTCAAGATATATCAGTGCTTCTTTGACTATTGTATACCCAATGCTCTGCTGCTCAGGATTGTCAGTTATCTTTGTTGATTTTATGATACTGTGCTCCATATTTTCATGCTTGATGTCTTCAACTGGCCTGGAGGATGTTTATGATCTTAATGTTTTTCCCTCATTGGGTTTTCCACGTAAATATATCTATGTGTTCATTGTATATGTATATATGTATATGTATATATATATATATATACATATATACATGTATATTTAACAATAATAATAGCGGGTATATTTTGAATATTAGTTCTTCCCATTCATTCAATAAAAAGTGACCCCATTTACTTATATGCTATACTGGATTTGTACTTGAAATATTTCATTTGATATGGGCACTGATTCATTACTCTATAGTTCAATAATAGATTCTGATCAATCATACATGTGACATTATTCATGAAATGTCAATAGGATTTATAATTCACCAAATACAAGCATAATCCAGTTGAAAGGAAATAGTATTCCCAAGGGCTTGGTTTCCTTGGAGAATATTTTTGAACCCCAAGGTTTGGAGGAAAGGGAGGAACAGATATGGGAAAGCTTAAAGGATTATCTTGATTTGGTACGTGGTAAATCTGTCTTTTTCATGGGAGATAATCTACTAGAAGTATCTCTAGCAAGATTCTTAATCAGATGTGGAATGATTGTTCATGAAATTGGCATTCCATATATGGATAAGTGATATCAAGCTATTGAATTATCACTAATGGATTGGTAGACTGTGGTTTATCCTCCATAGGTCTTTATGAAATATGTTTACCCTTAGTAATGTATTAATGAATATTATCCTTTTTTTCAAGACAAAGATTAACGACTGAGATTGAAGCATTATGGCAGTGTGCTAGTTATGGTTGTGGCTTAACAAGGGTAGATTCTGGTAAGGAAGACAATAAGTTGAATGAATATAAGTAGAGAAATTTTTGCATGCCTTCAGATGGTAAAAAATTTCATGGTTAAGTGGAAGCCTCCCATCAACAACAAGATCCAAACATCTGTGTATCTATCTTAATCCAGTTGAAAGGAAATAAGATTCCCAAGGGCTTGGTTTCCTTGGAGAATATTTTTTATAGGAACGACAGATACATACAAGATCAGAGAAACTCAAGCGAAAGAACCTCTGCCAAATATCAACAAATCAATATCGGAACAGTTGACAAGCCTAGACTTGTTAATTTGGGTACATGCTGCACTACAGAGGAAAGTGAGAGGTTCATCTCTTTATTCAAGCAATACCGAGATGTCTTCACCTGGTCATATGAAGATTTGAAAGTTTTTACACCAAGAGAATTGTCTCACACAATTCCTCTTCAACCTAAAGCGAATTAATTAGATACCGTTTCAGATTCAAAAAATGTGATACCGTTTGAAAGCTATAGATTTTTTCAATCAGCCTATTAATTAGGAGTTTAGTCATAATTCAAATAGAAAATGAATAATAATTATTTATTAAATTCAAATTAAAGCATAATTTATATTGGTGGAAAGCTAAGAATCTCCTTTAAAAACCCTTTTCGTTTCATCAATTTTGGGTAAAAAATCACTAGAAGCTCTTGAAGAAGTGACTAAAGTAGCAACAGGTACAAGAGGAATGTCCTCAACTATGTCTACCAAGTTTGCAAGGTGGGAATCACAAAGCAAACTTGAAATATTTGTCAAGTAATCATCCCAATGTACCAAATCTAAAAGACTATGATGTACCTACTATAAAGAATCACTTGAAACAACAAATGATGGAGATGATACGATCTCAATATATATTATCAACTATGTTTGTTGTCACACAATGATGTGTCCATACAATATATTTGAATATGAACACCTGGAGATGAATTTACCAATGTTGGAATGCAAGAATCCTCAACCTCAAACTACTAACTCATAGATAAATAAGATGAATCTTATGAATCTAGATTAGGAGTCATAGAAGCAAAAGAATCGATGGATATCTATGTAGGAGGAGAAGTACCAACAGGAGAAATCTCAATGTTCATCACAACTATTGTGACCTTCATTTGGTAAGTTTGATGGCGATCAGATGAGAAAGGTCCAAGATGGCGGGCCCGGGAGTGGATTCTACCATTTAAAAAAAAAGTTTGTTTATTTGCTAAGTTTTCAGCAGCGACGGGTTGGCACAGGCCCGGAGGGCGCAAATGCCCTGCGCGACGAACGGCAGTGGCGAGGTTTAGTTTCGGTTTGATCTTAGGGGATGATTTGGAGGGTTTTTTAGATTTGAAGACATGGGTTTTGTAGGTTTTTCCAAGTTTTATCAAGTTAATGCATTTTCATCCCATGTTTATTCATAATTTTGAGCGCAAAATCACAAAAAACCTTACGGGAGGGCAAACGGAAAACCTACCTCAGAAGTCCAATGAGAGAGGCTGCAAAATCCACCACGGACAGGTAAATGATGATCATATATGTGAGGGCAGCAGGTGATGGATGCACTGGACTCCTTAGCAAACACTCTGAACTCCTCTGGCAAACCTGACAAATGAAAATGACAGGTCAAGCCAAGTATATATACCCAAAATTGCATTTAATTCCCTCATTTAATGCTCATACAGATGGCAAGTGGGTTGGTGGAGTTCAAATTCACGGATGGCGATGGGAGGTCCGAGGTTTGTAGGGCAAAAAGACGCTGCATGTTGACCGTTGGAAACGACAAAGACGGAACAGAGTTCCAGGGACGAAAATCTGAAGGGTCAGGCCCGAGATGATCAATGGCAGTGTAATTTCCATACAAATTGAATAGGATAGCAAATGAGGATCTGGGTTTCGAGGCCCGAGGAGGCGAAATCCTTCCGCTGTTCAGAATGGCAAATGCCCAGAGGAAACCCAGCAAGGCGGGCCCACCAGGCACCAAGGCCGGTAGCAGAAGCAAACTACCAGGCAAGATCTGGAAGGCACCAGAACTTAACTAAGATGGAGGGGAAGAAACATGGTCAACTTAAGATAAGACTTTAGAGGTACGCTAGCCATTTGGGACACCAAAATAGGGGCACGCAAAATGAAGTAGTGACAAAACGACCTAGCAAGGCGAAAGAAAAGAGGGTCCTCGTTCTGAACGGGTTGTGTGTGCTGAGGGAATAACAATGGTTAGTGGCATAACATTCATGGAGGCACTTGAGTCTAATAAATAATTATGCAAGTTCTTCGTAAAGATGCATAGGGTTAGCAGAAAAGGATGGGATTCTCGCTTATCTTTGAATATAGAGAAGGGATTTTTTGCTTGAGACACCCAATCCTTTTCCTTGCCTTTCTCTTGAGCCCTTTGAGCTATTGTATCAACTATGGGTGAACTAGATTCAGCTTTCAATTAGGCAACCTCATTCATTGAATAAAAAAATGCATTCCCAATCTCAAGAACCTTTAGTGATTCAAAAATCAAAAGACTAGCCTTCGTTTTCTTGTCAACCACATACTGCCCCATTTGAGAAACTTTAGACTTAGACTAAGTTCCCTTGGTGAAGTATTGTGTAGGTACTTCTGGAAATGAAGGATTATTGCTTGCCTTAGGATCTAGAGGGATATCAAGATTATTTGGTGGAATAGAAGTGGTAAGAGGACCTCCAACCTTCCTATTTTGTAATTCATATGGTGCCCTCTTTTGATTCAACACTTGGACATCATCCCCTTCAACATGATCGGAATTTATTTCAAACAACTGGGAGAGAGATTCCTAATTATATACAACATCTAACTCAGTTGAGGTTGTTGTGGATTCCTCAATCTTGGGATTTTTGTCCTCTTCTTTTGGAAAAGGACCACTATTCACCACCATAGCAGTATCACAAGGATAAGAAGGAATTATTTCATTCCCAAATGAGTTGTCTACACTTTCAGCATTATGTACCTCCAATTGGAATATACTTGTGGTGATCTGAAACTCTGGACAGTTTAACTCTAAATGCTAATTCGTATTATGTAATCCACACCATCCAGACATTGTTTCCTCAACCAAATACACTCTCCCTAGAGGATTTTTGGGTGTATTGGTGGTTTCTAAAGGAGATGGTACTCCACCATTATTGGGACTGGTATTCCATGTTCTATTTTGCCTCTAAAAATTCTGATTTTGTCCATGATCATAACCCTAATTTTGGCTTGAATTTTGCTCATGATCCTTATTGTAACTTGACTAAAAATTTCTCTAAGAATCCTTTAGCCGATTATTCTTATTTCTCAAGTACATTACTTCAGTAGTGAGCTCCTTAATTTCTTCCTTTTATGTTGGAGTCTGGGTAGGGATGAAATTTTGCAGATAGACAGGCTAAGCTGATGTGGAATTTTGTAAATAGGTTGGTATCGCGGAAGGAGCCTAACTTCATGGGGGTCTAGGATGTGGTACAATTTGTATTTGTGGGATTTGATTCATGATGGGAGTGTGATTTTCTAGAGCTTGAGTCAATCCTTGGACCTGATTTGGACTTGATGCTACCCCTAGAGAGTTGGTTGGGCCTAAAATATTTTCTCCAAAATAAGTACTTGCCTTCACTGCTAGCATATGTTGCTCCTAGGTTTTGCAGAATAGGATTAGCCCTCTTCACAAAGGTTGAGGTGAGATAATCTAGGGATGCATAATAGACTACCCTTCCTAATGCATCATCTACACTATAAATTTTTTTCAATCTAGAATAAGCCTTATGAAATTTGTTATTGAAGGATCATATGGGCTCATTGTCTTACCTTTTGACAAAAAAAAATTCTTGGTACAATTCAGAAGGACTGGTAGGTATCTTAAATTTTCCTATAAAGGTATCCTTCATCTCTTGCCAATTATGGATTGGCCCTGCTAGTAAGTGGATGAACCAGTAAAATGCTTCATACCCTAAATAATAAGGGAAGATCCTACAAGGTACATCTTGATGGTTAATCACCATGTTCTTGAGTGCTCCTTTGAAAATATTGATATGCTCTTCAGTAGTTCTATTGGGATCATTAAGGAAAAAAATTGAAAAAAAATTCTCAAGATTTTTAGGCATATCATGGTAATTATTGAATGTAAGGGGTGAGGGGTTGTTGGGTAACCAAGCAATTGGTGGATGTGGTAGCTGAGGTATAACATTCAGAGTGTGAGATGAAGAAGAAGATGGAATTGAAGAGGTAGATGATGTAGAAGTGGAAGATGGAGTTGAAGTGGATGTGGAGGGTGGATTTGATGATGAACGCCCCTATTGTAGCTCTTATAGCTCGTATGGGATCTAAGCTCTTGAAATTCTCCTTTGTTTGGTGTAGATCTAAGTACTCTTCAAAACATATTAGGAGAAAAAGATCATAAATGCTCCACCTTTGTTTAATTCCTCCTTCTAGTGCCAATTCTATTGATGAGTGTTTTTACACTACACAACATAGATAAAAACACAAGTGTTTATCTCTCTTGAAAGGAAACTTTCTACAAAAAACCTTTAGAAAATAACCCCAAGGTTTCAAATGTAAGGTCTTGACTTACAAAGACAACTTAGTAGTTTGATGTGATTTGCTAGTATCATGGGGGGCATTTATGGTTCAACAAAGGTGGGAAGCTCTAGACTAAGACAAGGGTTTATGAAATTTGAAAAAGTATGCAAACCCTAACTACACTTTCCAGATCTAAGAGATGAAAGTGCTCTTATCATTAAATATGACAGTTTAAAGTGGTGATTTTCTCCTAAAGCTAACCCAGATATAAAAAATATTGCAAAAGATTAAGAGTTTAGATAGATCTAAGTTAAAACCTAAGAACAATCATGTAAATGACTAATGTTGAACATATGGGAAAATCCCCAATAAAACCTATCTTTGCTTAATCAAGGCAAAACCCTACAACTCCACATAAATGGTGCAATCTTCAAAGGAATTTAAAATATTTTCAAACTGTAAACATTTAAACATATATCTGGATTTGGCATAATATGAATAAACATCCACAGTTGAACTATTTGCATAAAACGGCTCAAACTAACCATACACCATAACTTACCAGCAAAAAATTACAAATGGTATGAGCAACAGACTTGTCCAATATTCTTCAACACTTTTCCATTAACATGAATGAACTAAAACTAAATAACTTGAAATAAATTTGGAAAGTAGGAACCATGCAATAACATGAAGCAACAAAGAATAGAACACCAAATCCATTGTCTTCTCCTTCTATTAACTCCAAAAGTGTTTACAACAATTTTAGATCCAATTGTAAATGAGGAAAAATGTCATATTTATAGAGTTCGTTACAAATCTAGGGTTTGAAATCAAAGGCTAAGATTACATCAAGTTGGGTTCCTTAATTAGGTCATCCAAAACAAGTCAGCCTCATGTAATAAATGGACATATACATTTGAAAAATAGAAAACCCATGTTTATATTTAATGTATTTTAAACTTAAAATATAAAAGCATTTTGGCACGATGTTCAAGGTCCTCCAGGTTGGCGTGGAATCTCCTAGTAGAATTGGTACTGATTTTTATGTTGATATTCCCTTGTTTTCTTCTTTTTCCATTTGTTGTCTTTTGGGAAACTCTTGAAATCAGTGCAACACAGCATTTGATTCTTCCTAGCTAGGAGTTGGGATTATTTGGAGCTTGTATAATGTGGATGCCAACTCAACTTCATACTTCTTAATTATTTTATCCCAGTCATGTTGAGATTCCTAGAATTTATACACCATGTTGATATACATTGCTGCATTTTTTAAATGATCTTTTGTAACTATACCATCAGTAGCATGTGTGAAGCTATCTTTCCAACATTGTTTCAATAATCTAATTTAACATACTCCCTAGTAATAGTCTTACTAGTCATCGCTTCCAAAAATGACACACATCTTGAAGAGATCTCATTTAAATCCTTCTTAGCTTTTGGATAGTCCTCCAATGCTCTATCCATTATTTCCCTCTTAAATTTAAATGCTTTTATAGTAACGAAAAAATTAAGTCTTTTCCCTTACTTGGTTTGATAATTAGCATTAGAACTGAATTAATGATGTCTTGGAGTGGTGTTGTAATGTGTTGTACACATTCACACTATTCTAGGACCTTTATTTGACTAAAACATGCCTTAGATGATCCTTTGCAAAGGTGTTGTAAAGTGTTGTAACACACTTTCACACTTTTCTAGGATGTATTTACTTAATTAAGCCTTATGGGCCCCTTTCTAAATAAAATGTACATAATGTGTACCTTGTTTAAGTGTTGTAAAGTGTTATAAGGAACTTTCACACTTATCTAGGTTTTCTTAATTAATTGAGGTTAATTGGAGTTATTAACCCTCTTTTAATTCAATTTTAGGCCTTAATATTGACACATCCTGAAGACCTATCCTAACAATCATAATTTAATTAACAAATTATTTCATTAGGAAAAATTTGGTCCTGGTAAGTTGAGCCAGGACCCATTTTCCCTTGATGGCGAACAGGTCCTCCCTTAACAGGACCCCCCTTTCTCAGCTGATCTGAAATGGATTTTTAGCCCTCTTTCAATCCCCCAGGGTTCGGTCTTGGTAAACTGAGCCAGGACCCATTTGTCCAAGGTGGTGAATGGGTCCTCCCTTAATGAGACCCCCCTTTTTGAATTTCATTCTGGCAGGAATTTAATTATGTTTCTTTCTAGATCTGGTGTCAGCCTTAATTCTTTGAATTTCGGGGTTAATCTCCTAATTTAGTATAAATAAGGGGTTAATTCACATATTTTCATCCTATAATTTCAAGCACTCATGCATTATAGCAAATTGGAGTTCACAAGAGCATTCATAAGGCATTTCAAGGAAAATTTTCAAGGTTTATTTCAACAATTCAAGATCATTTCATCATGACAAGGGTTTAATGCATTCGTGCATGTGGTTGAGCTAAGAAAGTGGATGTAGCATTGAATACCTACTTTCAAGCATTGTTCATATCTATTCAAGGCTCCAAGATCTACATTCTTCATGGCCACTACATGTTAGATTGCAGATTTGCATTATAAGACATCTTCCAAGGTATCAACATTGCATTGTTTCATGTTTCATACTTCAATTTCTCCATTTCATCATTTGGTTTAATTACCTACAAGGGGTTTCACCAAGGCAAACCCCTATTCACTAACAATCAACAAGTTTTTCTTCCCTTGAGTTTGTGTTTGCAGATTTACAGGTTGAAGATCAAGTGAAGAGCAAGATTTGGAGCAAAATTGCAAAATTTGTCAAGTTGCAAGATTGTCATTTATAGTGCAAGAACAAATAAAGGAGGCTACAAAATTTACTTTAGACTTTCGATAGCTAATAATCAGGGATCTGGAAGTGCAAATATCAAGGAACAAAACCCAAAAGCCAATTTTTTGAAACCCTAAAAGGACCCATTTGCCACTAAAGGTGAATGAGTCCTAAGTAGGGCTTGAAGCAGTGAAAATATAGCATCTAGGAGTACAGACTGAGAGGAATCAAACCTAGAAGTTAGTTTTTGGAATCCTAATAGGGACCCATTCGCCACTAAAGGCGAATGAGTCCTTTGTGGCCTAAAAATAGCAAGTTTTATATAAGGTACACATCATTTTGAGCTCTAAAAAGTCCCCTCATAGTTTCTTAATATTTAGGGTCATTTTTTTTTTATTTAGGCATTATGGCCCTCATAATTGAATGTTTTAACAAGGAAAAGGAAATTAGTGGTTTATCATCTTGTTCATTCATGGTGGTAAACCCTACTTTTTCTATTAAACAAATTAGGAGTAGCTACCTCAACAATTAACTTTGAAGCTTTCCTTGATCCATTTAAGAGCAGTGGACTTCTCCATATTAGTGTCTTCTTCTGGCTACTCCTGCTCTTATTCCAATTGAACATTTTTTCCTTTATCTTACTCCTCATTTTTACTGTGTTCTCACCTTGTTACAAACTATGGGTTTCCTGCTGTTGTTTTTGATCATTTATGTTCTCAACATTTACCTTGCAAAAATGTTTTGTAGAAGCATCTTCAAATGTATTTTTTCCTTCTTCCTTGTTACCTTCAGGAATTTGTAGATTTGGATCCACAGGCTACTCCACATCCGACTATTTAGAAACAATGTCCTCTTCATGCAATCTTTCCTCTTCATGTTGTTGAGGAGTTTCTTCAGTAGCATCATTCTTAACAGCAAATTCCCTCCATGTAGCTTCTTCCAATTCATCTGCCACCTTTTCTATGTTCTCTAAATTTGTAAATGGCACCTTATCTTTGGGAAAGCATTTCTTTAATATACCACCTGAGTTTATCCCCAAATCTCTCAATGTTAATGTTCTCATCTTTGATGCCTCCATCTATACCTGCAACATTATCATCCTTGGCCAAGCCCTCAAAAGGTACTTCTTCCTGGATCACTTGTTCTTTTTGGGATGGAGTATCATCTTTTTTCCTTCCCCTTGTCAATTTCCTTCTCTTGGGTATCTTTTCAGCAATAGGACTTGTTGGCTTCCTTTTCTTGGCTACAAGCTTCCTCTCTTCAATGTTAGCCTTATGTTTCTTCCCTTTTTTCCTTTTAATGATTAGGGGCTTCTCTTCTTCCTCAAACTCTTCTTCCTCACTCTCCTGAGCTTCAGCTTCTAGTTCTTCAAAATATTGGGACTCTAAGAACCCCATCATATCATAAGTAAACCTCACCCCACCAACTTTCAATTCCATAATTTTATAGTTGGTCCATATCTTTGTATACTTTGATCACCAATGTAGTAACCTCATCCAATTCAATTGTCTCCTCTTTTTCCTAGTTGATAGGAGGAATGGGATTGTTCACTATTTCCATATAATCATGGTACTGAATGACATCCTCCTCATCCTCAACCTGATCAGGGATATCCATTATTCTATATAGTATAATCATCTTGATGGACATCCTTGAGAACATCCTTTTGAAAACTTGAAATTTATCCTTGCAGTTAGCCCAATAATCTTCAATGTGGGACTTATGCTTGTAGGACCTATTTGATGCCTTTCTTGCAACTCCATGAAGATCAAAGTTTTTCCTCTCTGTATGTGTCTATAAGTGAAAGAATTCCATCTCAACTTTAGAATTTTGGGCACTAGCAAAAGCAGGACAAGCCTCCCAACCATTTATTGTTAATGGGAATTCTCCACCCATTCCTACCTTATGCATTCCTTTTAGCACTTTGTCAAAGGCATCCAACTACCTAGTTAACTCCAACATTACCAAATTATTCGTTAGGTATCTTGGAAATCTATAGGATCTTAGAGGGAACCCATGAACTCTAATGTATGAAAACTTTTGAAATTGAAGGAACCAAGAACCATACTTCTTTACCATCTCCATAGAATTAGTTGACAATCTGACATGAATAGCATCTTGCAAATTCTGAGTAATGTACATGGAGAATGAATCATTTGCTCTCCTATAATGAGATATACTAGATAAATGTAATTGGGGATAACATTTGTATACCTTCATTTCTCTAGGGGCATTGCCCACTGTCCCTTTGCAAGTTAACCCCTTGTACTTGAAGTTCCTAGCAAGCATATACACAATATATGAAGTTATTGTGGAACTCATAGTATTTTCCAACTCCCCTAATTGTTTATCGATGTTATTGCTAATTAACCTTGCCTAGTGAAAGTTTGTTCCCTTTTCAATTTCACTAATAACATAGAGCATCTAATCCTTGAACTGGGAAGCATTCTCTAATCTCATGACCCTGCTCAACAATGTAATCATGTCATTGTATTCATCATGGAAGTCACTTCTATGCATGACCTTAGGTAGCTTGGTGAGGTGTTGCCTTGGCTTGTTTATCCAATTAGATTTAATGATCTTTGAGGCTTTATCAGGATTCTTCTCATAAAATTTATGGGCTTCCTCAATGGAAAATAGTGTAAGCGTTGAATGTGAACGGATCTCAAATGCTTCAGCAATGACCTCCTTAGTCAAGTTAGCCATGATCCTCCCTTGTGGGACAATAATCTTCCTTTCATTGAGGTAGTAAGCTTGGAACACTCAATAATTAACTTTGTACAATGAATTAATGGTGGGAAACCTGTAGCTTGAACCAGTCCATTGCGAACCATCTTCTTTTCCAACTCAGAGGGGGCTACACAAGTCATACTCTTCTTGAACTCTTCCAAATCTATGTGTCCTGAATTTGTGTCCCCCACATTGCACCAGTATGAAACAATTTTGGTTTCAGGAAACACTACCTTAAAATCAAATTTCATCCTTTTTGCTCCAAATAACTCCTCTTTTCCCTATGTTATCTTCTTTTCTTTACTTGCCTTTCCTGCCTACTTGCTTCCTTTGCTAGTATCTGCCTTGTTGGTGATTCAGCATTTGTTAGCAAAATAGCATAATTACTTGAAAGGGAAGGAAAGTGTGGAAAGGATGAATAAATATTTCATAATATCCTCATCATATTAAAATCATGAGAATAAAGCACCCATAGCTCATTAAGACTATATAGGATATACATTAGAAACCATGTGCTTGAAATCCTATTGCAAAATTATCAAATACTTACTCTAAAAGTTAGCTCGAGATTTATGGGTGAGCATGAATTTTGAGGATCTAGTACCCCCAAGAATTTCAAGGATTTCAAGGATCCTAGAAATCCATGAAGAAACCTTATATTTACCTTCATTTTGCATGCAATTTTTGCTAATTTCAAATAGGGGAGAAATCTACAAAAACATGTCATTTCAAACTTTTCAAGACCTTGTGAAATCTCTGAGATTTGATAAACTCGGGTTTGAGCATCGTTTGGCAAGGGGGGAGGTTTGGGTTTTCCAAGCCTTCACAAAATCTTAATGTCTTTGAAATGTTTCAAGGGAGGTGAAATTTTACAAGAGGTTACTTTTCACGAGGTTCAAGACAAGTTCGAGATTTTGAAGACACAAGAAATTTGTGAATAGCCATGTGATCATGTGATAACAAGGCTTGAAAATTTTCATGGCATGGGCAAATCTGTGAGAAGGGAGATTTAAAGAAGTCATTTTTAAAATTTCAACATAGGCATTGGACATTTCATGTGGGCTTGAAATTCACAAAAGATGCCTCCCTTAACATGTCTAAACTTAGTTCAGAGTTGGTTACTCAAGGATTTCACAATCTCGCGCAATTAAAGACCTTTCAAAATATTTCACAATAGGAAAAAATCCATGAAATTGAAGCACCTTAGGTATTTCAAGAGGAAAAAATCTACGAGCTCAGGTATTTATGATTTCAAAAGATTAAGTGGAGATTGGTGTATAGGGTTTTTAGGACATTCAGGGAATTTAGAAGGCAGTGAAATGTTTCGCAAAGAGCCAAATTTCACAAGCCATAAGATTACCTGAGATTAAAACATGAAATCAATCAAATGTCAAGTTTCAAAAAAAATTAAAAGTTAAGCAACAGATCAAAATTGCATGCTTAAATAATTTTTCCCAAACATCAAGTCATTTATTCATGCCAATGGATTGTATAACTTCAAATATATTTTTATCATAGTCAGGGTGTATGAACCCTAACTCCAAATTTCAACACCATATGAAGAAGGATTGCTGTTAATTCATTTTAGTAATCATTTTCAAAATTTGTTGATACCAAACCTAATTGACCCTAACTTATGGTTGCATAGACACACATCAAGGGTTTAGCTCGATTAGGATTTTGAATTCACACAGAGAGTGAACATATTGAGATTTCCCTAAATGTGGAGGGGTCACTCAAAGCCCAACCCAAATTCAATTTGAGGATTCCAAATTACCCAAAATATATAAAAATCATCACAAAATATGGAACAAAACTTGGTAAAATACCAACATGGACCCGTGAAACCCACAACATCCACATTTTGAAACATACAAAGCATAAGAATCTAGTGAAAATGAGGGTTTAATCCATGTAATGACTCAATTGAACCAACATAACCAAAGGACATAAAATGCAGACAAAAAATACCAGCCTAGGATTTTCTAAGTCAAAAACCTACATATAAAGCATGAAATAAACCATTGAACGTTGAGGCTTTGTAACTTAATTCAAATGTAAGGGCTTCACACTAAAATTCGAACCTAATGAATGGATGGGTAAATACAAACCAGCTATCAATCACCCTCAAGCTCCTCAAATCATGCTCAAGATCGACAAAACACCACACTAACATAGTTGAATGATGCCCTAGCTCAAACGAAATCCCAAAATCAAGTTTCAAAATGCAAAAATGAATAATGAGTAGATATTTTGTAGTTTTGATAGCCTTCACATCCTCATTAATGTTGCTAACAAACTGGTCACATCAAACACCTTTTAAAATCCCGCCCATTGAAGATGCTTTTCATAAAATTTGACCACTTCTAAAGATTCGAGGATTTCAAGGAGTAATGAAATTCATGAAGTGTTATAAATTTGTTAATTTCCAATAAGAATGAAATTTGTGAGACATGGCATGTTCGGGTATTTCCAAGATAGAAGAAATCCATGTGAAAACTAACCTTTAGGGATTTTGCGTAATCCTAAAATTTATGAAACATTGAACATCCAGGTATTTATAGATCATGAAAAATCTGCAAAGAATTTCTCCTTTGAGGATTTTATGTAAGCACGAAATCCCTAAGGTTCAACCCAACTAAGCATGCAAGACCCAAAGCAATGATTATAAGCAAGGATTAACCATCATGAATTGTTGTAAACAACATTCACCCTTCCATTTGGATAATTTCGTGAATACGGGAAAGATGAAAAAATCAAAATTTTGGTCTCCTATCTCTTAAGGAGAAAGGAAAAACCAACCTAAAGGAGGATGAGAAAAAGGGGGGTCCCTGTTTCGAACAGGGCATGTGTGTAGAGAACAACACTAGGTTCAGAGCTAATTGAGCATGCCATGAAGTAGTTAAGATCTCATAAAGACCTCTATGCCCTTCTCTTGTAAATGGACCTTTATGAGCTTCCAAAATTTCACAAGAGGAACTACAAACTATTAGCATTCATACACATAAGAATTCCACAAGAACAAGGAGAACCTTATATTGTCTCCCAAAAAAGATGCAAATTCATTCCATCCCAATCGGTTACTAGTTAATTTTGTATTTTTCTATAGTGTTATTTTGTAGCTAGAACACCATTTTAACCATTGTTTCCAATCTTATATATCTATAAATATGTATATATATGTATATATATACATATATATACATATACATAAATACATATACATATATATTCATATGTATATATATATATGTATACATATACATATATACATAAACATATATATTCATATGTATATATACACATATACATACACACGCACGCACACACACACACACGCACATGCACACACACACACACACATATATATATATATATATATATATATATATATATATGTATATATATAGTAATGAATAATGCATTATATGGAGATCGACATGCTTATAGAAGAATGCAAAAGGTAATTTAAATCTATTTTAATTGACAAGCACTTTGTGGGGCTTAAAGCCTCCATCAAAGGGTTGATTTAAGGGAAATTTAAAAGGCATTTAAGCCATTGATAAAGCCACTATAGTGGCACAACTTTTTAAATAGTTTAGTCAAGCCACTAAGTGGAAATTTAAACTATTAATGAGTGCATAATTATCAGCCATTGAATGATCCATAAAAAAGTGGAATAATGAGAACTGTTGGTCGAACCATAAAGGGGACGATAAATTCTATTTTTATCTTGTTAAGTTAATGAGTATAGGAGTGGCGAAAAACTTTAATATTTTTTTTAAATTAATATCAATAGTTAAGTGTTTGTAGTCACGATCTATAAGAGGAAAAAGGAATCATTTTATGATTATTCATTGGGAGGTGTTGATGATTATTCTTTTTCTTATGCTTTTGAGAGCAACAGAGAGGAGAAAGGGGATAGTGTTAGACTGTATGTTTTAGAGAACTTGTGGCAATTCATATGCATCATGTTCAAGAAAAGTTATATATGTATGAGCTTAGTTGTTATATATATACCATTATTAATGATGAATGTTTAAAGCATTTTTAAAAAGAGGAAAGTGTAGGTTTGTAAAAAATAGAGAGAGTTATTACAGAGTATTTAAGTATTATATACATAAAATATAAATAATACTCTTTGGTTTGAGAAAAGATATTTTGTTTGTTGTTAGTTGTGGTATTTGTTGAAGGAGTTTTACAAGAAAAATCTAGTTTCAATGTTAGCAAGTTACGTTTTCTTAGGAAAATCTGTGTCAAACACTGTGACTATGATATTGGATTTCCAAAAGTGCAGAATAGAGAGTAACTCAGGCATGTTTACATACTTTATTATTCCTGTGTAATTTCGTAGTTTCATTCTAGAGTTTTTAGATATAAAAATTTGAAAGAATAGTTATTTATTATGACGAATATTATATGCTAAAACGGAGAAAGATAGGTATGATTTCTATAGTTTGGTAAAAGAATTTAATTAATATTTCTTTCATTCTAAGATGGACAGCAAAGTAGAAATTTATTTCTCAGTTGTGTTAAGTTGAATGATTTATTCCATTTTTCTCAGGAAGAGTATATTTCTAGTTTGTTAGATAAATATTTATATTTATATATATACATATATACGCTCATATCATAATATATATATATATATATATATATTTGTAGTAACGGAAAAAGTAGCCTTTTCCCTTGTTTTGGATAATTGACATTAAAATTGAACTAATGTTGTCTTGGAGTGGTGTTGTAATGTGTTGTACACATTCACACTATTCTAGGACCTTTATTTGACTAAAATATGCCTTAATTGATCCTTTCCAAGGGTGTTGTAAAGTGTTGTAACACACTTTCACACTTTTCTAGGGTGTATTTGCTTAATTAAGCCTAATGGGCCCCATTCTGAATAAAATGTATTTAAATTTGTACCTTGTTTACGTGTTGTAAAGTTTTATAAGGAACTTTCACACTTATCTAAGTGGTCATTAATTAATTGAGGGTAATTGGAGTAATTAACCCTTTTCAATTCAAATTTAGGCCTTGATTTTGACACCTCCTGAAGATCTATCCCGACACTTATAATTTAACTAACAAATTATTTCATTGGGAAAAGTTTGGTCTTGGTAAACTATTCTAGGACACATTCTCCCTTCATGGTGAATGGGTCCTCCCTTAACAGGACCCCCCTTTTTCAGTTGATCTGGAATGGGTTTTTAGCCCTCTTTCAATCCCTCAGGGTTAGGTCCTAGAAAATTGAGCCAGGACCCATTCGCCCAAGGTGGCAAATGGGTCCTCTCTTAATGAGAACCCCCTTTTTGAATTTCATTCTAGTGGAAATTTAAAAAATGTTTCTTTCCAGATCTAGTGTCGGCCTTAATTGTTTGAATTCTGGGGTTAATCTCCTAATTTAGTATAAATAAGGGGTTAATTCACATTGTTTCTCCTAACAATATCTAGAAAGTTTATGATACATCCTAGAAACTTCAAGAGAGCATTATAGAGCATTACAAGAGCATTCATAAGGAATTTCAAGGTAGATTTCAAGAGTTTATTACAACAATTCAAAGTCATATCATCATGTCAAGGGTTTGATGCACGCATTCATGTTGTTGAACTAAAGAAGTGGATGTAGCATTGAAGATCTACTTTCAACTATTGTTCATATCATTTTCAAGGATCCTAAATCTACATTCTTCATGGCCACTACATGTTAGTTTGTAGATTTGTTTCACAAGACATCATCCAAGGTGATATTATTTACATATTTCATGTTTTATGCTTCATTTCATCATTTGGTTTGATTACCTACAAGGGGTTTGATTGAGGAAAACCCCCATTCACTAACAAACAAGTTTTTCTGCCCTTGAGTGTGTGATTGCAGATTTACAGGTTGAAGATCAAGTTGAGCAAGATTTGGAGCAAATTTGTCAAAGTTGCAAAAGTGCAAAATCATGGAATCAAGGCTACAAAATTGCATACAAACTTCCAGAACCTAATAATAGGGAATTTAAGAGTATAGAAAACAACGAACAAGACCCTTAAGTCAATTTTTTGAAACCCTAAAAGGACCCATTCACCATTGAAGGCGAATGAGTCCTTTGTAGCTCAAAAACAACTTTATGGCTAGGTACACAACTTTTTATGCTCTAAAAACTTCCCCCATAGTTGCTATAATAGTTAGGTAGAATTTATGTTGCTATTGGCATCTTATTTTACATAATTTGAGTGAAACATCCCTTAGAAAAACAGTGGTTCATCATCTTGTTTATTAAACATTTTAGTGAACCTAGTTTTTGGTGTTTCATTATGGTGGACCCAACATATTCCACATTGCAATTTTCTGATTTTTGGAGTCTCTCATTGCATCTTAAGTTAGATCTTTCATTCATTTGCATTTAGATTTAATGTATTGAATTAATATCTCATTTAGGGTTACTTGTTTTGCGTTGAAATTTTGCATATCATATAGGGTTTAGATTTGCATGGTTTTGCATCTCTCTAAATCTAAAAATTACAAAAAAAATTAGTTATTTTGTATCTCATTTAGACCTCATACAATTGCATTTGAAATTTTTTAAAAAAAATTGCATTTCAAATTAGGCCTTGAATTTCATCTTTTCATTACATTTTTACATTGAATTTCTAGAAAATTTGAAGCTAAAGCTCACTATCTCAGACCTAGAACTGAAAAATATAACTAAGAACTTGCAAACCATTAAAAAATAGTTTAAAAATACCTAACTATGACCCATTCTCCTTTACTGATGAATGAGTCCCTGATCAGGTTTGATTTGAACCTTCTGAAAACTTAAAAAACATCGAAATTCACTCTAAAATCCATAGAAAAATCTCTAAAACAGCTAACCAGCACCCATTTGCCCTTATTGGCGAATGAGACCCTATTAGCTATTGCTCTGCATTTTCAGGACATTAAAATCTTAGTTTTTAGCTTTTTTTTGGTGCTATTACCTTTCTATTTCAGTTTCCTAATTTGTTGTCTCATCAATTTCATTGCATTTAGCTTAATTTGCTTCATTTTAGTGCATTGTTAAAAGTTCAAAATTTCATCAAAACATTTCATTTTCAACTTATTGCATTATTAGTAAATTACCATGTTTAGGTCTAAAATTCTACAAATGGAGAACTGTTTAGGCAATGTGTGGAAGTCCTTGTTCTCTTTGGTTGATGTTTCAAATTATGTTTTTGGAAATGAACCTAATGAAATTGAACTTTCTCATGCTCACAAAACTCCTAATGCATGTCCTCCTCGTGATGTTGGCATCATTGGAGAAGATGATTCCAGCATGAATGAATTCATAAATGATTTCCTTAACAACCTTGAGTCTAATGCATCCTTTTATTCTTCAATGAAACAACCAACACAACTCGAAATGTTTGATCTTTTACATCCCAAAACTAAAAAACAAGTTGAGACTAAGTTCCCTACAATAGGTGATCCTAGCTCCTCTAAATAAGAAAACATTCAACTATCCTATGTCAACAAAGTAACCAACACATCAATCAACATTGAAGAGACATATGGAAAATGATTCGCAATCTTACACAAACAAGGATGTGATACAACAAGTGAACATAAAATTCATCAACTCCTAGAACAAATACCCATTGAAGAAACCAAAGGAATGGGATATCAAGATCCCCCTTTCAACATAAGTGCTCATACCTAAGGCTTCATAGTGATGGTATGGTTTTCTTAGATCCTCCTCCTAATATAAGTGTCCTCCTTCCTAAAGAGCAACCCATACCTCCTAAGGATAAGGATAAAAAATACAAGATCATCTCAGGACCTCCTACCCTAATCCCATCAAGAGAAGTTGGTGAATCTAGCAAGCACAAGAGGCCTTACAAGCTAAAGAAACTAAAGTTCCCTTGTCCACCACCTGAAATTGAAAGGAAACTACAACTACTTATAAACAAAGAACTTATAACATTACTACCAATGAAAGAAAAGATAAGACTATATCCTAAAGATGCAAATGTTCCACATTGTCGATACCACAGAACTCTTTGACATAGTATTGATGAGTGTCGCGCATTCAAATTGGTATTGAGCAATTTTTACTTCGATGGAAATTATTACCATCGAGTGATTGCATAGCATACCCTTCTTCTCCCTATCATGTAATATTTGTAGAATCTTAAAGCATTCTCACTATTACATGTTTTTACACTTATTGCAAGTCATTTTCTCTAATGCAAGGAGCTAATTTTCCTCACTTATCTCAGCTCATTCTTGTCTTGCACACAGTGGAGGCAAGGATTTGATAGCCTTGTCCTAGTAATGCATTTGTTTTTGTCCCTTTGGCTAGTTTCCCACCTTTTTTTTATATGAACCGATATTGGGAGGCGAATGACCTACTTTAGGTTGAATCGCCTATGCCTTACTAGTCTTTTGCTTTTTCACTTTTCTCTATGTGATTGCATGTGTGTAATGTGATCCCCCATGATGTTTCGTTTGATGTATCCTCTCTCTTTTGTGCATTCCTCTATATGTACCTTCATTCTTCTTTATGTCATTTTTCATTTGTTTTGTGTTTTCCTTTTGGGGATGATGCAAGGCGTCGAGACATTTATGTCTCTTCCATGTTGACCCAAAAATATGTTTTTTCATCTTTTCATCTGTCTTGTGTTTTCCTTTTTGGGATGATGCAAGGTGTCGAGATATTTATGTCTCTTCCATGTTGATTTGAAAGGATTTTCTTTCTTTTTTCTTTCTTTGTGTCATGCTTCCAGTTCTATGTGTATTTGGGGAATGATGACAATTCCATGCTCTATGACAACATTGTAGCACAGACATACTGACCCCAAATTTGTAGATCCCTTATGTATTTTTGGGGGAAACTCTTCCTATTTCATGACACATCTTGCTTTGGAAACATATGACTTGGCATAGGGTTTTTCAAGGAAATCTCTCATGTCTTAGGATAAAAAATATTGGCTACTTTAAAGAAATTTCTCATAGTAATGGTGTAGCAACCGCTTTAAAGTGGGGGAATACATAGATGATATCTTTTAGAAAATTTCATGGCATGATTTTTCTTTTTTATTGTGATGTGTCCTCTTATTAGTGGTGTCATTGGGTTTGATGTCATCCAAGAGTGTATGATCTACTACCATGGCATGATGTGACTGAGGCATCCCATGGGATACGATCTGACACTTTTGAATTGTCCTCTCTTGGAGACATTAGGCACAATTCTCCCTAAGAGGAATACCTTTACACAAACAAAGAAAAATTCCCTTTTAATAATTTTTTTACATGATATTAAAAAGCATTTACAAAAGCATTACATTGTGGTGCCTTATTAAAGTTATCAAGAGGATGACTTTGGTACAATTAGTATGATGGGAAACCAATACACTGGCATGAATTTCTCACTAAATCACTTCTTTGGGACAACTCACCTAGTGGATAGACTGAGGTTAAACTACCCCAAAGTGAGCAACATATGTTATGGACAAACAACCCCATTTTGCATCGCGTTGGAACGGTTGTGCTTGATCCTTTGTTTTTTTATTTTTCTTGGCCTTTGACAGGGTATGATCATGTATCTTTGTTATTGTTGCATACTTAAGTGTCTTGGATGTCTACTTTAGTGTTATTTTGACATGGGGTCATCCTCTCACTAAAGTGGGGGAAAAATGTAGTAACGGAAAAAGTAGCTTTTTCCCTTACTTGTTTTGGATAATTGACATTAAAACTAAACTAATGTTGTCTTGGAGTGGTGTTGCAATGTGTTGTACACATTCACACTATTCTAGGACCTTTATTTGACTACAACATGCCTTAATTGATCCTTTGCAAGGGTGTTGTAAAGTGTTGTAACACACTTTCACACTTTTCTAGGATGTATTTGCTTAATTAAGCCTAATGGGACCCTTTTTGAATAAAATGTATTTAAATTTGTACCTTGTTTAAGTGTTGTAAAGTGTTATAAGGTACTTTCACACTTATCTAGGTGGTCATTAATTAATTTAGGGTAATTATAGTAATTAACCCTTTTCAATTCAAATTTAGGCCTTAATCTTGAAACCTCCCGAAGATCTATCCCGACACTTATAATTTAACTAAAAAATTATTTCATTTAGAAAAGTTTGGTCCTAGTAAACTATGCCAAGACCCATTCTCCCTTGATGGTGAATGGGTCCTCCCTTAATAGGATCCCCCTTTTTTAGTTGATCTAGAATGGGTTTTTAGCCCTCTTTCAATCCCCTAGGATTAGGTCCTAGAAAATTGAGCTAAGAACCCATTTTCCCAAGGTGTCGAATGGATCATCCCTTAATGAGGCCCCCCTTTTTGAATTTCATTTTGGCAGGAATTTAATAATGTTTCTTTTCAAATCTGGTGTCAACCTTAATTGTTTGAATTTCGGGGTTAATCTCCTAATTTAGTATAAATAAGGGGTTAATTCACATTGTTTCTCCTAACAAGATCTAGCAAGTTTATGAGACATCCTAGCAAATTCAAGAGAGAATTATAGAGCATTACAAGAGCATTCATAAGGCATTTCAAGGTATATTTCAAGAGTTTATTATAGCAATTCAAAGTCTTATCATCATGTCAAGGGTTTGATGTATGCATTCATGTTGTTGAGCTAAAGAAGTGGATGTAGAATTGAAGATCTACTTGCAACTATTGTTCATATAATTTTCAAGGATCCTAGATCTACATTATTCATGGCCACTACATGTTAGTTTGTAGATTTGTGTCACAAGACATCATCCAAGGTGATATCATTTACATATTTCATGCTTCATGCTTCATTTCATCATTTGGTTTGATTACCTACAAGGGGTTTGACTGAGGAAAACCCCCATTCACTAACAAATAATAAGTTTTTCTACCCTTGAGTGCATGATTTCAGATTTATAGGTTGAAGATCAAGTTGAGCAAGATTTTGAGCAAAATTGTCAAAGTTGCAAAGTTGTAAAAGTTGTCATTCAAAGTGCAAAATCATGGAATCAAGGCTATAGAATTGCATACAGACTTCTAGAACCTAATAACAGGGAATTTAAGAGTGAAAACATCAAGGAATAGGACCTTGAAGTTAGTTTTTTGAAACCCTAAAAGGACCCATTTGCCACTAAAGGCGAATGAGTCCTTTGTAGCTCAAAAACAACAACTTCCTGGACAAGTACACAGCTTTTTATGCTTTGAAAACTTCCCCCAAAGTTGCTATAACAGTTAGGTAGCAGTTCTGATTGTTATTGGCATCTTATTTTACATAATTTGAGTGAAACATCCCTTAGAAAAATAGTAGTTCATCATCTTGTTCATTAAACATTTTGGTGAACCCATTTTTTGGTGTTTCAATATTTATATTAAGAATATGTAAAGGATACTTTATGTTATGTAATTATAAAATTAAAAGATAAGCTTGATGCTTACATTGTTGAGTTAATTGAATGAAATAAAATTTATAATATGATTTTCTTAAAGATTTTCAAACACTTCAAAATACTATTCTTTTAGATAAAAGAAGTTGGTATTATATATTGTATTTTTACCAGCACTATTATTGTGTTCTTGTGCATAGAACCAAGAGGAAAAACATAGAGAAATAGGAACTGTTTTAAAATAAGTTATCTTTTTATTGATGAACTATATTATTTTTATTATAATCATTTGACAAGTTGACAAGAACTTTGTGTAAGGCAGAGTGTCTCAAGTCGATGTTATTGTTTAAAAACATTATAAACCATTTGTGCATGAAAATAGGAGAGTAGTTTACTTTTAAGATTTGAGTGCAAGTACTTGTGAGAATGTAACATGGGTGTTAAAGGTCGGGAACACATTTCCATCTTAGTTGTTTACTAAATTTAGTAAGTTATATTTTATGAATTATTAACCTTATGAAAGGTTAGACAAATAATTCAACCAGTCAGTCATGTGTTAAATCTTAGGTCAAGGTAGTTTCCAAGTTGAGTTAGAGGTGTGTGAACTTACAACTTCTTTTCTTAAGGAAGTGTTTGATATGTTTCAAATATTTGGACAAGGTAATGCAAAATTCTATGCTTGCATTAGTCGGTTCGCCATGTTCTAGATTGCATATCCAATCAAATTGGTCATACTTAGTTAGAGATGTATAATTTTGTATGGTTGATTGGTTATGTAGGACACAACATCAGAAACTTAGATGGCATGTACTTTTGGGTTCCTTAGTCTATACTCTTCATGAAGGATAGGGCCACTTCCAATTGGAAGGTGTGTGGAGGCCGTCGATCTATGGTTGGAGGTAAAGCACTCGGGTGATGCTCTCCCTCTTATAGATGATAATATCAATGCTTGTGAAATAGAAGCATTTTCCAGATATGGAAGACTTGACCTTGTATCATTATTGTATTATGTAAACTTGTATACTTGAAAGTATTTCACATATGAATTGTAATTGAATTTTTTTATCTTATTTCTCAAGTTGAAATTAATATAGTTCAATTTCAAAATTTGTATTATACATTCATATTTTGATCATGTGAAATAAATAATGTATGAAAATGATTTTTTTTACTATCCTATTTTAAGCATATGTTTATTTATTTTACTTTTATGGTAAAAACCGAAGTAATTACTTTGTAGTATGAGTGAGTATTAAACATATGGTATCATAGCTACTAGGTTCAACACATGGACCTATGAACTCATTATGATTTTTTTTCAAACATTAACAGATAACTAATGTTTGAAAGTGTTCTTGTGCTAGAATGGCAAGAAGAACTAGGAAAACTATAAGGAAATTCGTAGCCAAGAAAAATTCTAGCTTAGTGGCTAAAATGGAATCATCACCAAAGGTAAAAATCCTAGAGAACATCTGCTACACAGGGGCCACATGGCTTGTTGACTTTGAAATGTTAGCTGACATGCTTAAGTGTATTCAGCTAGAAAAGAAGCAACGTGTTAAAGCACTAAGAAGGCCATAGCACCTATCCTTTCTATTAAACCAGTTAAATCATCTGCACATAGGGCTATACCTTTTGTATGTAGTCCTGATGCACCAAAGATAGGAAAAGAGGTGATGGAGGAGTACCTGTGTGTATACCCACCCTCCAAGTTTGTCATGGTTGACTATGATGGTGAAGAGGAACCCGAGGAGATACTATTATTTGATAGTGACCCATAGTCACATATGGTCAAAAAAAGTTTTGTATTAAATAAGGATATATTAAGAATCCATTGAATAATATAATAAAGTTTTGTTATTTTTCCAAATCTGTCTATTGGATTAAGAATAATTTTATAAGAATTTTTTATTTTTTAAAATACAATGCCAAAATTAGAGGATCTAATTAAATGCATAAAATGAAACTTTAGGTGTGAAGTAGAAAAAAAATCATGGTATGAACAAGAACCTAGGAGGAAGTCAAGAAGTATCCCACCCTTTTGATAACCCAAATGCTAAATTGGACCAAATATTGGCAATGTTTAATGAAACAAGGGATATAATTAGCACCTTGGAGCAAGAGTTTAGAAGACAAAGTAGGCCCAAAAGGGAAAATGAATCATCTTGAGAAGGAGAAGATGAGAATAGGCATGATCATACCACCCTAAGTAGGCGAGGTGAAAACAATTCTAATTCAAGAGCTAAAAATGAAAAGAGGAATCGGTTAGCTCTTGAGTTATCAAGAGACATGAAAAAGGTAATGCCACCTAAGTTTGATGGAATGGTGAGCAGTGATGTAATAGAGGCTTGGCTCACAAAAATGGAAAAGTACTTCATGATAAAAAAATTATTTCAAAGTTACTAAGGAAATTTGGGGAGCTTACCAACTATCAAGATAAACATCCACTTGGTGGATGAATAAGAAGATGGAGTTAGGTTTAAGATCTTTGAGCTTAACTTGGGATTAGTTTTTAGTCAAATTTAGGCAAAGGTGGTAACCGTGACTTTTCTTCAACCAGAAACTTACTGATTTTCAAGATTAACAAAAAGAGACTTGTCTATGATTGAGTATTGGGAAAGGTTTACACGCCTCTTGAAGTACATTCTCCAATTTACCAAAAGAATGAAATAGTCAAGATAAGAAAATTCATAATGGGGTTGAATGCCCAAATTGGAGGAGAATTTGATGTTCATGGTCCAACAACAATAGATCAAGTTTTTGAGAAAGCAATTAAGCAAGAGCAAAAGTTGAAGTCCATTTTCACCTATTGTGAGAAGAAGAATAAGAAGTTCAATTGGTCACAATCTTCCCAATATTTAAGAGGAATGAAAAGTAGAAATTTTAGAAGAAAAATGATAAGGGTTTTTGAAATAATCAAAATGATCCCAAGAATGAGAAGAATAATAATAACAACTTCAGAAAGAATGGAGACAATTCAAGAAAACCTTTTGAAAGGCAAGGACCTCCTAGAGGATGTTTCTCTTATGGAGGATATCATTATGTGAATCAATGCCCAAATAAGTCTCAAGGAGCTTAACAACATGGTAATCCATTACCAATCTATAGAGGAGGAAATTTTCTACCCTCAAGTCTCAAAACAAGTAGAGTCTACAAGGAGAAAATGGTCCTCAACTACCTCAAGGAATAATGCTCAACTGACAGGATAAAAGGACAAGAGTTATAGAAATAGAAAGAGTAGGTCACAAAGGTCTTTTAGACATACTGACAAGCTCTCGACCAAGGACAACAATGTGTCTCAAGGACAACAGAGCGGTGTGTTGGCATCTCATAGGACTGAAAATTGAGAATATCACATAAAATAGCTTAAGTGACTAGTAACAATCTGATTGCTAAGAAATCTTGAAATGAAAAGAAATAACAAAGTATAAAAAAACTAAAATAAAGTAAAGTAAAATGTAGACTAAATGAGATGTAGTTGATGAAATGGAGGAAAAGAGAGAAAGAACTCACAACTAACCAAGCAATGAAGCCTTTATCAAATAAATGTCTTCAATACTTGCACACATAAGACTGAGAGAAAATGTTAGGGTTGTTTAGGGGCTTGGCTTAGTCAAACCCCTATTTTGGTGTTTCCACCTCCATGGATACCCAAATAGACAGGTAGAAAATAATAGACAGTGAAATAGATAGATAGACAAGATAGACAATGCATAGACAAGGGATGTGATAAATCCCAAGATGCTCAAATACATAAGAAAAGAAATAGATATTACTTGTAAGGCTTGAGGAATCCAAAGAGAGAAAGAGAGAGAGAGGGTTGTGAAAGCCAAGAGAGTTGCAAAGAGTGTTGTGAGAACTTGAGAGTGTTGTAGCATGTTGTAGAGAGATTAAGATTGTTGTAGAAATCTATAGAGAGTTGTGCAAGAAAGAGATCAAGAGGAAGAGAAGAGATAATGAGAGAGCGAGAGTGAATATCCAAGAGAGAGACCAAGAAATAAAAATCAAGAGAGGCCAAGAAGACTGAAAAGAGATTTTAAAGTGAGAAGGGGAGGGAAAAGAAGGTTCCCAAGCCGCTACAAGATATCCTAAGCCATTTCCACTAACAAAGGTAGGTGAGAAGTGGAAAAATGCTCGAGAATGATCCTTTACACTAGTGCAGTGCGTGGACGTCCACGTGGCATGCTAGTGTCTAGATAAATTATGATAAAAAATGGTGGGAATGAGGAAAACGCCAAGTTTGACACAAAGTTGGCATAAGAAGGTGGCTACTGAAAAGGGTTCTTGAGCATCCTAAGAGGGGAAAAGGCTGATGCAAGGGCTAAAATGAACCTACACAGATACTAAGGGAGTGGACACTAAACTAGATGCAAAAGTGTAGGTGAAATTGCAAGGAATGCAATTTTATGACAAAACATTTTTCCCCCGCTTTAGTGGGCTTATGAATTTACATGAATATGCATGCTAAAGAAAATCTACTAAAAATAAATAACATGATGCCAAAAGGATATTGTAGAGGAAGCACATGACTCTTCGAACCAAGGAAGCATGCACCTAGGATGAAGACCTACAACACAAACATATTAGACAATAAAATTCTACACAAGACAACAAGGTTAGAAGTTAAAAAGCCATTACATCATGGGGTTAGAACATACGCATGTATAACACATACACAAAGGCACATGAAAAACAAACTTACAATATTTGAGTCAGCAAAGTGAAAGAGACCTTGATGTGGGAGGTTGTCTCAGTACTATGTGTCATTCCCAAAATAACAATAAATAACACATAGAAGAATTCTTAAACAAAGAGAGGAATGTGAGGATTGATTGCTTCAAGAGAAGATGCATTCAAAATATAGGGAAGCAACCAATGTCAAAGAGAAAATGAGAAGGAAAGAAGTATATACTCAGGATGAAGAATATGTAGTTCTTTGATACGGTATATAACATTTGTAAGCTAAGCTAGGACATGAAGAGGAAACATGTCTTTTGTCTTCTAGATTTGATTGGAAATTCACCACAAACATGTTTGCTGCAAACAAAAAAGTTGGGAAAAAAAGCAAAAAATATGGTAAAATGCATAGACATGTCATGACATCGTCTGATCAGATAAAAGATGGCGATGATAGGTACGGCTAGCAAGGCTAGAGACCATACAACAAGCGAACAAATATGGCACGAATAGGTATGGATAGAAAGCTAGAGACCATATGACAAGCGCATAAAGATGGCACTAATAAGTATGGCTAGCAAGCTAGAGACCATATGGAAAGCGCATAAAGATGGTGTTGATAAGTATGGCTAGAAAGCTAGGGACCATACGACAAGCACATAGGCCGGTGGCTGCTACAAGCTGCATTGTAGGACAGTCACAAGAAAGAAAATTCTAATCAAGTTTCCCCCAAGCTAGATGATAAGATATAAGACATCAAGACATATTTCTTTTAAGACAAATTTTTGAAAAAAATAGAATAAGTAGATATAATGCCCCCTTTAGAATGATGTGTTCTATGCAAAGGAGAACATGTCATTCTAAGGAGAAGAAAGACAAAGGGAATAAAGAAGAGAGGGGGTACTCAAGAAGGACACACACCTCCACAACAAGTTATCCCACCCCATAGCATATACTGGAGGAGAACCATGCTAGATGTTATTGTGTCACTACCATAGAGAAAGTATGGTTGCACATAATATTGTACCACCATGAATTTCAATGAGCAATAAAAGCTATGAATGTCACATAATGGGGATAAATGCAAGAGAATAATTTTTATAATTTAAAATGGATAAGATAGAGGTAGACCTTGATAACACTTGCCACGCAAATAAGAGATAGGTGCATCAACAAATGGAAGAGTGATGGCACCAGAATCAAGAAGTTTTTGTATTGTATCCTTCAAGTCCTTGCATTCACTAATGGAATGGTCGAGAACTTGATGGTATGCATAGAAAGAATGTTTTGCTTTATCATGTTTATGCAACTTCTTATGTGTAGGAGGAGGAAGATTAATTAAGTAGGTTTTGAGAAGCCTCAACAAAATATGCTCTTTCTCAGATCAAGAATGAGGAGAAGGAAGCAATCCTTTGTCTTTTAAATAAGGGTTTGAATGCTCACAAGAAGACATAATAATAGTAGACAATGGAGGAGGGGATGAGGATAAACGAGAAGGCTTGTAGCCTAAACCCCTTGTAAAAGAGTGAGGTTTCGGTTCCAAAGGGACCTTAAATCCTTGTTCCATGTGCCCAAGACCATTTCCTTTGTACCCATGCTTAGAAAGAATATTAAATCCAAAACCATAATGTGATTGCAACACCTCGAAAGGGGGAGGACCAACATTAAGGGCATTGAAATTGTTGTTCACATTATCTTGCAATACAAAAGAATAATCATCTTCGATAGTGAGTGTGAATGATATTGTTGGCATGTCTAAGTGGATCGGGTTGAATTTATATTCCCCAATGAAGAATGTTGTAAAGTCTGAGGAACCCCAATCATCACTGAGAAATGCATTTTCTTGAGAAGTAGGAGGAGACTCGGGATTTCCTACTTTGAGAGGATCTTCTTCAAGGACATATGTCTCAAGAGTATCCTTTGTGACAAGTACTACTCGAGTAGATGTCAATGCATCAGAAGATAATGAAGGTACAATATTTTTAAAATTAGGTGCAACCAAAGCCCAACCAATAGCTACCATCTCATAGAAGTGTACGGCATCAAAGTCAGTCTTGATTGTGACTACTTGATTATTATGAATGAATTTGATAGATCTATGCAAGGTAAACGGGACTGCACCCATAGCGTGAATCCATGGTCTACCAAGAAGAATATTATATAGTAATTATCTCAGCATAACATATACCAGGATGGGTACAATAATGGGTCCAAGCTGCAAAGGTAGTACTATTGTACCTAGATCTTGTCGCCTAACATTATCGAACCCACAAATGACAAGAGAAGTTGCAAGATAAGTTGAATCAATTTTAATTTTAGGCAATAGATCAATGCTACATACATTGAGCATTGAATCTATGTCAACGAGAGTATGTCTAATGTTGATATTGTTAATGTTAATTATTATCATTAAAGGATCCACTTGCTTCTGCACTTCTGGGGGTGGGAGTTCTTGCAGATAAAAGGTAATATTCGATGAATCCACATGAATATGATCTATCAATGCATTAACATTTTTCAACCTAACAAAATAAGGCAAGAGAATCTTTTGCAAGGCTTCTTGAAGCATACCCTAGTAAACTGAAGCAGTTAAAGCAAATCCCAAAGTGATATCTTGGTAGGAGTAACACAAAGTTGCTCGACAAGATCATACTCACTGGGCCACTTAGCTCCAAGTCTAGATACTTGAGGAAGGCTTGGTTGAGAAGGTAGTAAATAAGTATATTGATCAACATTTAATTTATTATTTTTAGTATTATAAGTGTGAGCCACTATATTATAAGAAGAAGATTTAAACTACATAAAATTCGTATAAATATCTGGAGAGTTATTGTTAAATGGAACACCATGAATAGAATGAATCCTTTTAGGAGAGTGAAAAGCCAAAGTCACATAAATGACCAGTCTCTTAGGCCTTTGAGGAGCGGCAGAGACTATGACATTTACAGATGCATCACCACTAATAGAGGAATTATCTAAAGAAATACACTCAACATCTATCCTTAGAGGATCCGATGTGAGAAGAGATTCATCATTCACTAATGCATTGTCTCTAGAAGAGATTGCATTGGAATGAAGAGAATGTAGAGTAGCATTAAGAAAAGTATCACTAATTTCATCTTCTTGCAACAAAATATCCTTCGAGACAAGAGGAAGTTCATGAGAAGGGTCAAGGATACCAGGTGACATAGGTAAAGCTAAATCACCATCACATGCATAGAATGGAACATCATTAACAATTTGAAGAAAACTAGAAATTGAATTCATAAAAGAAGACAACAAATGCATTTTGAAAAGAATAAGCTAAATATAATAAATAATAAATAAGCAAGTCGGTTGAAGGCCAACGTAATATTTTTTTCTTATTGTCCTTTTTTTTATGGAAGGAGGATTCACATCGGGCTCACCAAAATATAGAGGAGGAAATTTTCTACCCTCAAGTCTTAGGACAAGTAGAGTCTACAAGGAGAAAATGGTCCTTAACTACCTTAAGGAATAATTCTCAAGTGATAGGATAAAAAGGTGAGAGTTCCAGAAACAGAAAGAGTAGGTCACAGAGGTCTTTTGGAGAGACTAAAAAGCTCTCAACTAAGGATGAAAAGGTGATTCATTGGTGTCTCGTATGGATTGAAAAATGAGAATATCACACAAAATAGCTTAAGTGACTACTAACAATCTGATTTCTAAGAACTCTTGAAATGAAATGAAATAATAGAGCATAACAAAATTGAAATAAAGTAAAGTAAAATGTAGATTAAATGAGATGTAGCTAATAAAATAGAGGAAAAGAGAGAAATCACTCACAACCAACCAAGAAATGAAGCCTCTAGAAAATAAATGTCTTCAATACCTACGCACATAAGATTGAGAGAAAAAGTTGGGGTTGTTTAGAGGATTGCCTCAATCAAACCCCCATTTCAGTGTTTCCACCTCCATAGATAGCCAAATAGATAGATAGAGAAAATAATAGATAGTTAGACAAGATAGACAATGCATATTACCTGCAAAGCTTAAGGAAGCCAAAGAGAGAAAGAGAGAGAGAGGGTTGTGAAAGCAAAGAGATTTGCAAAGATTATTATGAGATCTTGAGAGCATTGTAGAGAGCTTGAGATTGTTGTAGCAAGTTATAGAGAGTTGTGCAAGCAAGAGAGAAAGAGGAAGAGAAGAGAGAATGAGAGAGTGAGAGTGAATATCCAAGAGAGAGAGAGACCAAGAGAGAAATATCAAGAGAGAGAAAGAAGAGTGAAAAGATATATTTTAAATTGAGAAGAGGAGGGAAAAGAAGGTTCTCAATCCATTACAATCCATCCTGAAATGTTTCCACAGACAAAGGTAGGTGATAAGTGACAAATTTTTGAGGAATGACCCTTTGAACGTTGAAATGTCACGTGATGCTAGTGTGGCATGTGGACGTCCATGCGGCATGCTAGTGTCCAGAAAAATTACATTAAAAAACAATGGGAAAAAATGGTGGGAACGAGGAAAACACTAGGTTTGATGCAAAGCTAACATAAGAAGGTGGCTGCTAAAAAGGGGTCTTGAGCATCTTGAGAGGGGAAAATTATGATGCAATGGATAAAATGATCCTACACAAATACTAAGGGTGTGGACAATAAAGTGGATGAAAAAGTGTAGGTGCAATTGCAAGGGGTGCAATAACCCAATAAGAAACATTTCAGCAAAGGAACCATGCAACATTAGATAATCAGCAAGCAGAGTACTAGATTACTCCTATTAAAGCAATAGGTACATTATTTAGTGTTCCTATTTCAATTTTAATTGATACTGGTGCAACTGAAAGCTTTATTGCACCAATAATATTAGATAAATTTCCTAGAAGAGTTGGATATAGGGCAAAACCCTAGTTTGTAGAATATGCCAACCAGACAAAAGCTCAAGAAGAGCAATGCCACTTTGAAACCAAATTCATCTTCCAAGCTTTTCAATTGAGGTGAACCTATATGTAGCACCTTTAGGATCCTATGATGTCCTAGGAATAAATTGGTTGTGGAGGCATAGGGCTAAGGTAGACTATTTTTCAAAAATAATAGTGTCAAAATGACCTAGGGAATAAAGTTTTCCTTCAAGGCACTCCAAGAGAAGTCAAGATAAGGAAAATATTTGGCATGCAGTTAAAGAGGGCCAAGAAAAAAGGGTGTCAATTCTTTGCATTCAAAATGGAGAAGTTAGAAGATTTCAAGGAATTTATCTTCCAAGATGACCTAATGTATTATGAGTCTCAAAAACTCCAAGGAATATAAGAAGATCTTAGGGATCAAGGGAAATATGATATGGAGAATTACCATTTTCTTCAATATTTTTAGGGTGTTTTTCCATATGATCTTTTTGGATTACCTCCAAAAAGGGAATTTGATTTCTCTATTGATATAATCTATGGTTTAGAACCAATCTCCAAAGCACCATATTGTATTACCACTACGAAGTTGATAGAATTAAAGGCTTAATTACAAGAACTGTTGGCTAAAGGATTGATTAGACCTAGTGTTTCACCCTGGGGAGCGCCAGTGATCTTTGTTAGAAAGAAGGATGGTACTTTGCGCTTATGTATAGATTATCGTATGCTTAACAAAGCAACAATAAAGAACAAATATCCTCTACCACATATTAATGATCTTTTTGATCAAATGCGTGGAGCAACAATAATCTCAAAGGTCAATTTATGATCTAGATATCATCAGTTAAGGTTCAAGGATGTAGATATTCACAAAACAAACTTCAAAATAAGGTATGGACATTATGAATTCATAATCGTACCTTTTGGACTAACAAATGCCCCTACAACATTCATGAATTTGATGAACAGTGTTTTTAGAGATTGCCTAGATAAGTTTGTTCTGGTGTTTCTAGATGACATTCTTATATACTCCAAGAATGAGGAGGAACATTTCCAACACTTGCAGTTTGTTCTTTAACAATTAAGGGAACACAAATCATATGGAAATCTCTCAAAATGTACGTTCTTTTAGAAAGAAGTGCAATATTTGGGTCATGTAATTTCAATAGATAGAATTGCAGTAGATCCATCGAAGATCAAAGCCATTCTTGAATGGCCAACACCTAAAAATGTACATGAAGTGCATAGTTTTTTGGCTTTAGTAGGCTACTATAGAAAGCTTATGTCTAACTTTTTAAAGATTTCATACCCTATCACTTCTTTTCAAAGAAAAGGAACATAATTTGATTGGTCAAAAAAATTCTAAGAGGCATTCAATCAACCAAAAGAGAAGTTGACTACGACTCTGACATTGAAAGTCCCTAATCCAAAAGGTCATTTTGTAGGTATCATTGATGCTTTGAGAGAAGGATTAGGTGAGATGATTATGCAAAAAAGGAAAGTTATAACCTATGAGTCGAGAAAGTTAAAGACATATGAGCAGAATTATGCTCCTCATGATCTTGAATTGGTTGTAGTTGTGCATGCATTACAAATGTGGCGACATTATTTGTTGGGAGATCATTTTGAGATTAGGTTAAACCATCAAGGTATTAAATACTTATTTACCCAACCGCATCTCAATGCTTGAAAAAGAATATTATTAGAACTAATATCTAGTTATGACTTTGAGATAAGTTATATTAAGGTCAAGGAAAATTGAGTTGTGGATGCTTTGATTCAAAGGAGATACATTTCCTCAATGATCTTTATTCACTTAAATTTCAAAAACCAAGTATTGCAAAAGTCTATGGGATACGAGTATTATGACCAAGTTAAGCAATCTCTCTCAGATAATCCTCAAGATTCAAGGTATGATGGGTTCTATTTTGAACTAGATATACTTTTACAGTTCAAAGGAAGAATGTACGCTCAAAACTCTAAGGAGTTAAGAAATATCATGTGGAAATAGGTTCATTATACACCATATTCAGGATATCCTAGAGTGACAAAACTCCTAGCGGATGTGAAACCACTATATTTCTGAAAAGGAATGAAGAGGGATATTGCAAGATTTGTAGTTGGATGTCTAGAATGCTAGATGGTAAAGGTTGAACATCATCACTCAACATGACTTTTGTATCCTCATGAGATTTCATAGTGGAAGTGGCAAATCATCAGTATGGATTTTGTACAAGGTGTTCCTATGTCTAGAAATATGCATAATGTTATTCTAGTAGTGGTGGATAGGCTCGCCAAGGTAGCTCATTTTATACCTTGGAATCTAATGGATGGAGCACCGATCATAGCTTGTAAGTTTTTTCGGCAAGTATTTAGATTGCATGGAGTTCCTTAGAAGATCATCTCGAATAGGGATTCATGCATGACGTCGAGGTTTTTGTAAACCTTATTTTCTTCACTTGGAACTCAATTGAATATAAGCTCAACTTATCACCCTAAGACATATGGTTAGATGGAAAGGGTAAACAAAGTTATAGAATATTTATTGAGGATGTACCACATAGATCAACAATACAAGTGGAAGGACTATATTCCACTTGTGGAATTTGCATACAATAATTCCTATTATTATGCAATAAAGATGGCTCCATTTGAAGCATTATACAGAAGAAAGTGTCAAACTCCTATAAGTTGGGATAAGCTAGAAGATAGGATTAGCCTTGGATTGGAAATGTTATTAGAAATGGAGTAGCAAATCAAGTTGATCAAGAAAAAAGATTAGCGGAGGCGAATGATAGATATTTTTTTATGTTGATGTTCAACATACATTGAGATAGTTCTCAATAGGAGAAAAAGTTATTTTGAGGGTCAAACCTCAAAAGAGTTCCATAAAGTTTGGAAAGTCATCCAAACTAGCTCCTAGATTTGTCGTTCCCTTTGAAGTTCTCAAAGTGATTAACCCGGTTGCCTACAGAATTTCTCTACCACCAGCTCTTGCTCGGATGCATAATGTATTTCATGTTTCACATCTTAAAAAGTATATAACAAGTGTTAATCACATACTCGGTTGGAATGCACTACAAGTACAAGATCGAGGAGTGGTAACGATCGAGAATCTCAAGGTGCTTGAAATACGCAAGCTCTACCTACATAACAGAGATGTTATTCATTTCAAGGTTCAGTGGGACCAATATGTAGAGGAAAGTGCTACATGGGATGATTATAATAATTTTACGAAAAAGTTTCCTCATATATTTACTGCTTTTTAAATTGCTAGAGAAAACTTGTTTATGATTTTGTTATGATACATTGAATCGTCAAGGATGATGATTCTTATTAGGAGAGATATGTTACATCTCAAGTTTTCTTTACAAATTACTTTTAAAATTTTCACATTAAAATGTGTTTTGATATTTGTTGATGACTATATGTTATTTTCCATTTTGATGAAATTAAATGTAATGCAATATATTTCAATTTTAATGATTATTATTATTGAATCAAGATTATGATGATGTTGTGATTAATATAATAGGTGAAATGGAGAAAAATAGGTGAGGGTAGAGAAATATGTGGGGATCCAAAGGAAGGTGATGCACCTATCTTTCTTCTAATTTCACTAGGAAAAGAGATCTCCCTAAAGTAGGATTGACTTTCAACCTTTAGGTGAGTCAACCCTATTAGAGGATTTGTTGTTTCCTTTATGAAAAAAGATGAAAAATATGATTGAAATGCACTTTGGGGAGATGAAAAAAAATGCCTAATGAACTCAATTGTGTGATGAAAAACTTGAAATGATAAAATAAAGGATAACACAAACAAAAATAAAAAAATTCTAGTAGATCGGAGAAGGGAAGACTGATGTGTACCTATCACCAAAAGTGGTTTCTACGTTTCCTACTAGGATAGATTCGCCCTAGGGCGAATGGGTCTTTGTACAAGGGTCCAAAATTTGATTTCACAATCCTCTGATCTTGGATTTGCACTCCCGATTCCACTAGATTCTATTGTTAGAAAGTTGGAAATAAATTTTGTAGGTGAGTTTTTTGTGGCTTGACAACTTTGCAAAATTGCACTTTTGATCAATCTTCAATCCTTCTTCACTTGCAAATATGCACACATGAAGAGAGGGATTTTTTTATTTTTAGGTGAATAGGGTTTTGCCTTGGTCAAACCCTAGTTTGGTAATTAAACCTTGATAATGAAATATAATGATAAATGGAAAGGATTGATGAATGAACAAATCTATGTCACAACTCACCAAACCCTTAATGGCTTCCCTTAGAGGATTGAAGTCTAACACGTCTCTCTAAGGATTGGATCTTGCATGCAGTGGCTTGAATGATTGCTTGATTTGATGCTTGAATACTTGAAACCTACATCATGATGCTAGCTCCAAAACATCATATGAATACACACAACTTTGACATGATGATATGATCTTGATTATTGTTGTAAATACTTGATAAATCTTCTCTTCAATGTTCTTGACAATAATAGTTTTTTAGGAATACTTGATAGTGTGTCTTGAGATTGAATTATTAAAATAACTATATTTATAGGTGTTTATCTAATTTCACGAAAATTAGATTCCATAAGCCGACATTTGAAACTTGAATTTGAATAATTAAAATGCCACCAAAAACATATTAAAAATTGGGTCTTGGCACTTAAGGAGGACCCATTTTCCCTTGGGTGAATGGGTCCTGGGACTTAAATCCAAGACACACAATTTCTAAGGTGTTTAAAATAATGTTAGAATTTGTTTAATGTCGGTTTCCCTTTCGAAAATGAGAATAATAAGACTTAGGAATGCATAATTTAGGTAGTTAGAAGCTTAATAAAGTTCAGTTAATTGAGGGGATGCAAACATAGTGTAAAAATATAAAGGATTACATTTTCCTACACTACACATAGCCTACACTTTAGTGAGAGTATGAGCCCTACGCTCAAGCTCACACTAAAGTAGACAAATAAGTCAAGAGAGGTATAATTGTACAATTGTTAGAAATATGAGATAACAATGACCAAGGAGGATGATCAATACCCCAAGATCAAATATCCCATGGAAAACCAACAAAGGAACAAAGAGACTACAAATGTAGCAACAAAACAAGATACAACATCATACAATGTCAAAATTAATTTAAGAAAAAGATGAACTAGCAAGTTGCGTTATTCCAATTCCATCAAACATGCTCACATGGCACCACAGGAAAGCAAGTTGTGTTATGCAAGGTGGCCATGAAAAACACACTCATGAGTGTAGTTTGATATACACTCGGTGAGCCCAAATAAGTGAGAAACACATAAGGTCTAGTGCAATATGATATACACTAGGTTTGTACCCACAAAACAAGTGGCAATGGGCAAGTCATGCCAGGTCTACAAGCTCCCATATGTCAACCATACCAAAATTTATACTCCTCGATAACTTTGATATGGCGCCACATACAACAATCACAAGGCTAGCAAGCTGTGTTATGCTAGACACTCATGAAATAAAGGCACCACCAAGCAAGTTACGTTATGCTTAGTCGCCAAAGTTTTGGTTTAAGGTAATAGGATAATCAAAGGGGTTTTTCTTAGTTCATGAAATTTCTCAACTTAGGGAACATCACACTCAATGTCACCAAGAGAGGACTCATCGAGGGATAAAAGATTCACACCTTAGGGCATGTAAGCCATAGCATTACCACTAAGAGGAATGTCTTATGCCAAGATAGGTCACGCTATTGAAGGACAAAAATCCCAATGTAACCAACAAGAAGACAAATCACATGAAATAAGAAGACCACACTTTTAACAAGAGATCACGAAATCAAGCAAACAACAAGCAGGAGGCATAATGCCCCCCACTTTAAAGAATTTTCTAAATACCATGCTATGATAAATTACTTTAAAGTAGAATATGATAAAATCCAATAGATAAAAGAGACATGCGAGTTTATTTGGAAAGCCCTATGTCAATGATATGTTTCTAAATAAAGCTACATCATGAAAAGGAGATTGCCCCCATATGCAATCCTAAGATAACACATAAGGGATCCACAGATTTGGGGTGAGTGTACATGTCTTTCCTACAGTGTTATAATTGAGCTTAGAATTGTCATCATTCCTCGAATAACTCATGGAATAACAAGCACAAAGGAAGAATGACATATAAAGAGTAAAAATGAAGAGAAGTCGTTTCGATCAATATGGAAGAGACCTAAATGTCTCGATGTTTTGCATCGTCCCCAAAAGGAAACACTAGACAAAATAAAAGACAATGGTTGTGACAAATAGAAGAATGTAGATACAAATAGAAGAATATCATGGTAGATTCACTTCCTTTGTATCCTTGCACCAATGGAGTGACAAGGGTCATCCAAAGTAGGCTCACAAACATAAACACACATCAAGCAGCACAGAACGGGGGATCACATTATGCACATGCAATCACACAAAGAACATGAAAAGAAGACATAAAGCTAGTATGACACATGTGAGCTAACCGGAAGCAATTTTTCTGCATCCCAATCTTGTTCATCATATGCAAAAGGCAGATGACTAGCCAAAGGGGCAACAATGAGTGCCAAACTAGGACAATCACCAGGCTCAACACGTGGTGATGCACTCTTGTTAGGAGGATCATCACAGTTGTTTTTGTCTAAGCTCATAGAATCTAGGAAAATAAAAAAAATTAGTTCATTATGCACTTCCTCATCAATCTTAACAATCTCATCATCATCCAAGTTAATCACAATATGAGGCCTAATGATAATGTCCATAGAGGTTGCATGTGTTTGTTGTTGTGGAAAAGGTGGATAATCATCATGCTTTTCTTGACTTAAATTTTGATCTTGGTTTGTTTTTTTTTTCTCTTCTAACTTATGAGCAATAGCACAATGTTTACGCCTATGCTCTTTAGCATTTATGTTTCTTTTTACATGTTTTTCAAGTTGTGATTGTGGAGGAGCAGGTTTATCAACCATAGGTTTCTTTTCTTCCCGTAAGGGAGGAATGAAGGGAACCATCGAGGGTTGTTCAACCACTTTCTCTTTGGGTTTATAAATTTGTTTGATCTTAGGAGGCACAACGGGAATTGTATAGTTATCTCTTGGTCTCTTATAGGAAATAGGTGGAGGATTTTTCTTGGTTACTTGGAAGAGATTTTGGTTTAATCATGGTTTCATCAATAGGAGACTCAAGCATGGGTTGAGGTATATTGCTAAGAGATAATTTTGCTATGCACTTTGCATTAAAATTTTGGTAAGATTTGAAAAAGAAGTCCTCACGAGGCTTAATAGGCTCCATAGGTTCAGGCCAAAATAAATCCAATGAGAAATTTCCATGGCAAGACACATGATTAAAACCATTATGATGCAGAGTGAAAATTTAATTACCAAATGGAAATTTTAAGCATTTATGCACTACTGAGGGGACGATATCCATGAAGCATAGCCATGGATAGCCTAGCTTCACACGAAATTGGTCTGATGATGACATGATGGAGAATAAGACATTTAATTGCTTTGGTCCAACTTTTAAGGGAAGAGTGGTTGAACCTATCGTAGGGAAAGCAAAACCATTATGTGTTTTGATCCATGCTTTTGACTGTTCATAAGGGTCTTGATAAAGTTCATGCACAAACAAGAATTCCTCAGTGATCACATTCTTGACACATACAAGATCAATTAATATCCCATTTGTAGGCTTGTCATTGATTATTTTGGCTATGTAAAGAGGACCATCGAGTGCATGTAACTAATTATGTCATTTTGTGAGAAAGAAATGTCAAGAGACATTTTGGTTTGGTCCTTATGAAGTTGAATGTCAATGAGGTTGATCATAGTCACGTTATTATTGTATTTTGAATGAAAATTTTATGTTTGAACTATGCACTTGTTTTGACCAATTAACTTGAATGCAAACAATTTCAAAAGACTGTAATCCATAAACTAAAATTGAGATCCGAAAACAACAATTTGCAAAGTAGACAAAGATAAATTAATGCCCATAAACTTAGAAAATGACTTGTATAAGGACAGATTCACCCTAGGGTGAATTGGTCCTTGCACAAGGGTTGAAAAAATTAAGATATGGTTTTCTTAGTTGATAGTTAAGGTCTCTGATTCAGATTTTGAACAAACTCTTTTAGTTATAGATTTATAGAAAGTAATGATGAAATGCAAGTACAATTTGATGACAAACAACAAACAAAATAACAATTTTCTAGATGCAATTTTGTTTGATTTTTTTTATTTAAATGATTAAAAACCACTAATATATAGACTATTATGAGAAATGGATGCAATATGTATACAAATTTTTGGATTTTTGAGATTTTAAAGGATGCAAAATGCACTTTTAAAACCATAAATGAAATATAAACTAACGAAATTTTGAGAACCCTAAATGAGATGAAATGAAAACTAATGCAAAATCCTAGATCTACGGTTTGAAAGATTTCCAAATCAAAAACCTTATAGTGTAAGAATGTTGGGTTCACAAAAATGAAACGGAGAAAAATAAGTGAGGGTGGAGAAATACGTGGGGATCCAAAGGAAGGTGATGCACCTATCTTTCTTCTAATTTCATTAGGACAAGAGATCTCCCAAAGGTAGGATTGACTTTCAACCTTTAGGTGAGTCAACCCTATTAGAGGATCTACTCTTTCCTTTATGACAAAAGATGAAAAATATGTCTGAAATGCACTTTGGGGAGATGAAAATAAAATTCCAAATGAACTAAATTGTGTGATGCAAAACTTGAAATACTAAAATAAAGGATAGCACAAATAGAAACAATAATTTTTTCGTAGATCAAAGAAGGGAAGAATTATGTGTACCTGACACCAAAAGTGGTTTTTGAGTGTCCTACCAGGATAGATTTTCCCTGGGGTGAATGGGTCTCTGTAGAGTAGTCCAAAATCTAATTTCACAATCCTCTAATCCTGGACTTGCACTCTCGATTCCACCAAATTCCACTATCAGAAAGTCGGAAATAAATTTTTTAGGTGAGTTTTCGTGGCTTGACAACTTTGCAAAATTGCACTTTTGATCAATCTTCAATCCGTCTTCACCTATAAATCTACACACACGAAGAGAAGGAATTTTTTTGTTTTTGGGTGAATAGGAGTTTTCCTTGGTCAAACCCTAGTTTGGTAATTAAACCTTGATAATGAAAGATAATGACAAATGACAAGGATTGATGAATGAACAACTGTATGTAACAACTCACCAAACCCTTAATGGTTGCCCTTAGAGGACTGAAGTCTAACACATCTCTCTAAGGATTAGATCTTGCATGAATTGGCTTGAATTATTGCTCGATTAGATGCTTGAAACTTGCATCACAATGTTATCTCCAAAACATAATATAAACACACATAACTTTGACATGATGATATTATCTTGATTGTTGTTGTAGATGCTTGATAAATGTACTCTTAAATTCTCTTGACAATAATATTTTCTTTAGGAATGATTGATAATGTGTCTTTAGTTTAAATTGATAAAATAACTATGTATTTATAGGTTTTTATCTAATTTCTCAAAAATTAGATTCCATGAGCCAAAATTTGAAACTTGAATTTGAATCATTAAAATACCACCAAAAACATATTAAAAATTGGGTCTTGGCACTTAAGGAGGACCCATTCGCCCTTGGGAAAATGGGTCCTAGGACCTGAATCTAGGACACAATTTCTAAGGTGTTTAAAATAATGTTAACATTTGTTTAATGTCAGTTTCCCTTTCAAAAAATGAGAATAATAAGGCTTATGAGTGCATAATTTAGGAAATTAGAAGCTTAATTAAGTCCAGTTAATTAAGGGGATGCAAACATAGTGTGAAAATGTAAAGGAGTACATTTTCCTACACTACAATAGGCTAATTATTTGATTGGATTTCTAAGTGAGATGCAAGATAAAATTCTACCCTCCAGAGGGAGAGGGAGGGGGAGAGTATCATCGAAGAGAAAAGTATAGACTTCATAAATAAATAAGTTAACAATAAATGAGTTGAGCACACACTCATGTAGTTCTAAGTATCCAGATCGAGTAAGTACCCTAGTCTTATTATTGACTCAATTATTGTGTTTTGTCCAAGTTTGGGTCGTCATAAGGCTAGGTTGAACCTCGTCGAGTCTTTGGCCTATTTTATTTTGATAAAGAAAATGAATTGTTATGTAAGTGTCATATTTGTCTCTTCATTTCACCAACTTTGTTTTCATAGTCTAATCGACTATTATATAAATGTGTTTAAATAATATATATATAAGAATATATAAATGGATATGTATAAATATATGTGTGTGTGTGTATATATATAATTGAACAAATATATATAGTAATGAATAATGCATTATATGCAGATCGACGTGCTTACATAAGCATGTAAAAGGTAATTCAAATCTATTTAAATTGACTAGCACTTCGTGGGGCTTAAAGCCTCCATTAAAGGCTTGATTTAAGGGAAAAATAAAAGGCATTTAAGCCATTGATAAGGCCACCATAGTGGCATGACTGTTTAAATAGTTTACTCGAGCCACTAAGTGGCAGTTTAAACTATTAATGAATGCATAATTATCAACCATTGAATGAGTCATAATAGAGTGGCATAATGGGAATTGTTGGTTGAGCCATGAAGGGGGTGAGAACTTCTATTTTTAGCTTGTGAAGTTAATGAGTACAGGTGTGGTGACAAACATTAAGTTTGTTAGAATTAATATCAATGGTTAAGTGTTTGTAGTAGCGAGATATAGGAGGAAAAAGTAATCATTTTATGATTATTCATTGGGAAGCATTGAGGATTATTCTTTTTCTTATGCTTTTGAGAGAAACATAGAGGAGAAAGGGGTTAGCACTAGACTATATGTTTTAGAGAACTTGTGGCAGTTTGTATGCATCATGTTTAGGTAGAGTTACATGTGTTTGAGCTTAGTTGCCATGTATACCACTGTTAATGATGAATGGTTAAAGCATTTTCAAAAAGAGGAAAGTTTAGGTATGTAAGATATAAAGAGAGTTATTACAAAGTATTTAAGTCTTATATATGTAATATATATAGACAATACTCTTTGGTTTGAGTAAAGAGATCTTGTTTGTTGTTAGTTGTGGTATTTGTTGAAGGAGTTTTACAAGCAAAATTTGAGTTTCAACATTAGCAAGCTAAGTTTTCTTGGGAAAACCTGTGTCAAACACTATGATTATGATATTGGATTTTAAAAAGTGCAGAACATTGAGTAACTCATGCATGTTTCATACTTTATTATTCTTGTGTAATTTCGTAGTTTCATTCTAGAGTTTTTATATATAAAAATTTGAAAGATTAGTTATTTATTACGATGAATATTATATGCTAAAACAGAGAAAGATTGGTATGATTTTTATAGTTTGGTACAAGAATTTAATTAATATTTCTTTCATTTCGAGATGGACAATAGAGTAGAAAGTTATTTCTCAGTTGTGTTAAGTTGAATGGTTTATTCCATTTTTCTCAAGAAGAGTATATTTCTAGTTTGTTATGTAAATATTTATATTTATATATACATATATACATTCATATCGGAATATATATAAGTATATATATGTGTGTGCCTATATCTATATTACAAATATGTAAAGGATAGTTTATGTTATGTAATTATAAAATTAAAAGATAAGCTTGATTCTTACATTGTCGAGTTAACTAAATGAAATCAACTTTATAATATGATTTTTTGAAAGATTTTCAAACACTTCAACATAGTACTCTTTTGGATAGAAAAATTTGGCATTATATACTATATTTTTACCGGCACTATTATTGTGTTCTTGTGCATAGAACCAAGAGGAAAAACATAGAGAAATATGACTATTTTAAAAGAAGTTATCTTTTTATTAATGAACTATATTATTTTCATTATAATCATTTGACAAGTTGACAAGAAATTTGTGTAATTAAAAGTGTCTCAAGTCAATGTTATTGTTTGAAAACATTATAAACCATTTGTGCATGAAAATAGGAGAGTAGTTGTCATGTCCCTTTTTTCTGAAAAGACCATTGCAGAATTGCATCCGGGAATCATACTACATTTCATTGTAGAAGGTCCAATCAGCATGCGGTCAAGGACATAAGATCAACCAAGAGCCATCTATACTCTATCCAAATTTTATAACACAAGGATCAAGCTCCAAAAAGTTATCACAAAAAAAGGTCGCCCTAGGAAACACTCTAATCTCAGGTTATGGATAAAAACATACATTCCTCAATGGCATGTACACATAATATCCATAATTCATGAAGAATGGATTAGGTACTAGAAAGATATCGCCATTAGAAGATCACTAGTTCAAGCTCTTTGTACCAACTCGTAGAATTGCTTCTAGGAATTCCTTCGCATTCCTTTGCAGGATGAACATTCTGGGGTACTAGAAATGTATTGCATTAGAAGATGATTGTGCATCATATCACCTACAGAGTAGGCATAATGGATAAGACACCTTTGGATCATGCAGAAATTGCAAAGTTTTAGGAAGAAGGAAGGGGCCAAGGAAGTGTGTGGAAAGGTCTGGATAGGTGGCACATGCTAAAATTTGGACCTAGTGTAGCATGTGAAATTTAAATTCTAGGCTTTGGCACCTCAAGGTCAAAGGCTGCCTATGTGCATGTCAATTTTTGAACACTTGCGTGGACAAGTTTGTGGGAGACAAAAGCCCAAATCACTAGGATCAGAGGATGAAAGCCCTTTGGTTCCTAAGGGAATTCTCATTTAAGGATTGCATATGAGCTTCAAGGATTCTATAAGGAAGTTGATAATACTATTGTTGATTTGTGGTAACCTTGTATATCATTTTGAATTATTGTGTGAATTGTAATTGATATATCAAGTTTATAAATATCTTGGAGTATTATCTTTGTGTTCATATGTTAATGTGTATTTAATACAATCTTCTGTTAAAATTATATGTTAGGGACATTACAGTGGTATTAGAGCATGATTAAGCGAACCTATGGGGTTTTCTAATGATTAATGTTGTCAAGTGAAAGGGAGATTAGGTTCTAGAGGAGAGAATTGAAGAAACTAGTTCAAGAAGAAACCATGGATGATGAAGCGAAATAAGCCAAAGTAAGATTTAAGGAAATGGTACAAGGGAAAAATCTTCTTGCCGATATGTTTGGCTAGATATTTTAGTGGATGCAAAGTAATACTAGGAAGGAGAATTACAGTATTAATGGAGTTAGCACCACCAGTGAAACCGGTGGTGAAAAGGGGAAGGAGAAGATGGTAGCTACACAAAGCTTTATAATTGACTTTAGTAATAGGCCTTTCAAGTCTAAATTGAAGAATTTCTAGGGGAAGAAACTACTCTCCAAGATGACATCTCAAGAGCTTAAGAAGAGTATAGGGCCTTGAACCCTCATATCAAGGAGATCTTATCTTTGGGAGATTTCATGGCAATGAAGAAGAATAAGAAAGGAAATTACCATTCACCACCTAAGCCAAAAGATTTGGAGCACTCATTAGGTAAGCTATCTATTTCATCCTTCCATGGATCTGAGAAGAGCACTGCTAGGGCATGGTTACAAAAATTTGATATATACTTGGCACTCAAACCTATGTCTGAAGAAGATGCCATCAAATTTTCCATCCTAAATTTGGAAGGAATTTCTCATGATTGGTGGTACAATGGTTTGATCACTCAAGGCTATAAATTAATCAAATCTTATGATGAGTTTTGTAACAAACTAGTTGAGAGATTTGACAGGAGAGATCCGGAAGAACATTTTAGAGAATTGGCTCACCTCAAACAAAAGGGAAGTGTGGAAGAATATGTTGTAGAGTTCCAGAGGCTATTAGTCATGGTAATTGAAATCTTAGAGAAGAGACTCATAGTACTATTCATTGAAGGCTTGGCAGAACAACTCAGGGGCTTGGTGAAGGCATTCCACCCCCAACACTTCAAGAGACTATCCAAAAAGCTTTTGATCTAGAGAATTTTGTTCTATAGAAGAAATCAAAACCCTAAATATGGAATAAGAAAAAAGGAAATTTCCAAAAGAAACCTTGGACTTCTCAAAAACCTGCTCCCCCTTCCGCACCTAAGAAGATTGATGATGAAACCAAGAATAACATCAAAAGGAAGAAACTTTGTTTCTCTTGCAAAGAGCAAATGCTTGGAAAGGGAAAGTTCACTATATAGAGGTCATTTTTGACAAAGAGTTAGAATCAAATGAGTCTAATGAATTTCATGATCTAGAAGACACCCCTCTAGAGGAAGAAGATAATGCGAAAGACAATGGCAGTATTCTAGCACACATAGGTGCCATTCTTTCAAAGTCTGAGGAGTCCTGGCCAGATAAATAGTGACTGTTTTGATTGATGGAAAAGCTATCCACAACTTCATTGATGAAGGACTTATGAAGAGGAAAATACTAAATAAAAAATACTTTGAAGGCTTCATTGTCACTTTGGTGGATGGGTATAACTTACCCTACAAGGATAAATTCTGGAATTTGGACATAACATTTGGAGACCATAAGGTTTTTGATGACTTCTATGTTATTGGTTTGGGTGAAATTGATGTAATTTTGGGTGTGCGGTGGCTACATTCATTAGGTGAGTATACTACAAATTACCAAATGATACAACTCGAGTTTAAAGCCAATGAGAATGGAGAGGATCTTTTGAAAGAACCAAGTTGCTTGGACTGCTAGTTGTTTGGTGATTTCAAAAGACTCTTCTAAAGATAAGAATGGTAAAATTGATATACCTAAGATTTTGGATAAGCATATTTTGGTTTTTAGTGACATGCCTCCTAAATTGCCACCAAATAGAGGTTTCCATCACATCATAGAACTTGAACCAAGATTAAATCCGATTATGACCACTCCTTACCGCCATCCCCGAATGTATAGGAGGAGATAGAGAAATCAATAAAGGAGCTATTGGATATGGGCTACATCAAACCAATATCTAGCCCTTTTACATCTTTTGTGGTGCTAGTAAAGAAGAAGGATAGCACTTTGTGGATATGCATAGACTACTAGGCATTGAACAAGAAGACCATTAAGAACCAATACCCCATACCATGGATAGATGAGTTGATTGATGAGCTACATGGTGTGATGTACTTCTCAAAGATTGATTTGAGGCTCAAATACCACTAGATTCGCATGAGGGAAGATGTACAAAAGATTGCTTTTTGGTGTCACTATGGGCATTTTGAGTTCCTGATTATTCCCATTGGTCTAAAAAATGCTCCAAAAAATTTCCAATCAAGCATGAATCATGTTTTTGGTAAGCACTTGAGGAAGTTTGTGTTTGTTTTCTTTGTTTTCTTTGATCTATAGTAAAACATGGGAAGAACATTTGAAGCATTTGGATATAGTCTTGGGAATTCTAGAGCAATAGTATCTCTTTGTAAAGATGTCTAAATGTGTGTTTGGGTCAACATAGATATTGTATTTGGGACATGTCATAAGTGCTAAAGGAGTTCAAGTTGATGAACAGAAGATCCAAGCCATTATAGACTGACCACCTCCTACAAACTTGTCTCAGCTAAGAGGTTTCTTTGGATTGTGCAGCTATTACCAAAGGTTTGTCAAAGAATTTTCTTAGTCTGTGGTACCATTCATCAATTTGACTAAAGAAGTAGCCCTTGAATGGACAAAGGAAGTACAAAAAAAATTTGAGACACTGAAAGAGGTAATGAGTTCTTGTTCGATTCTTGCAATTTCTGATTTCTCCCTTCCATTTGTTGTATAATGTGATGCTTATGGGGAAGGGATCAACATTATTCTCTCTCAGAGGGGACACCCCATAGCATTTGAAAGTAAGAAATTAAGGGACAATAAAAAGGGATATATCATATACGATAAAGAGATGCTAGCTATATTGCATGCTTTGGAGAAGTTTCAACAATACTTGGTGTGTGGAAGGTTTGTGGTCAAGACATAATCTAATAGTCTAAAATTCTTCCCAAGCCAAAAAAAATTGAATGACAAGTAACAAAAATGGGGGAGCAAGCTACAAGCATATGATTTTGATATTGAATATATTAAGGGAAAAATTAATGTTGTGGTGGATGCACTCTTTAGGAGATCTACACTATGTCATGTGTCCATCATATCAACTGACTCGAAGGATTCCATCATGGAGGAATATGCTAAGCATCCCTTTGCTACTAGATTCCTGGAAGGTGTGTAGAGGGATGACCGATATGCAATAGTCGAAGGCCTAATACTATTCAAGAACAAAGCATTCCTGGTTCTAGGATCCAAGGTAAAAGAGAAGATATTGAAGGCTTACCATAATGTGCCAACATCAAGACATCTTGGATTCTACAAAAATTATTGGTAGATCAGAGAAATGTTCGCTTGGAAGGGAATTAAGGAGGATGTTCTCTCACACATCATGGAATTCATCACATGTCAACAAAACAAGAGGGGACAAGAATTTCTTACTAGATTACTACAACCTCTTCCCATTTTGAAACACAAATGGGAGAGTATCTCCATTGATTTCATCACCAGACTACCCAAGGTGCAAGGAAAATACTGCATTTATGTTGTAGTGGATAGGTTGACTAAGTATGCTCATTTCTTTGCCATCTCTAGTGACTATAAAGCTCTGCAAGTTTCATAACTATTCTTCAAGGGATTTTTATGGTTGCATGGGCTACCCAATAACATTGTAAGTGATAGATAGTTGGTTCCTCCATGATTTTTGGAGAGAATTGTTTCTTTTAGTAACACTAAGCTCACTCCTAGCACCAACTACCATCCACAAATTAATGGGTAGATGAAAATTGTGAACAAATGGGTGGAAGGTTATTTGCAGAACTATGCCACTAGCTAGTAGTCAACATGGATCAAATGGCTTCATTTGGGAGAGTATTTCTACAACACCATTCACCATATGTTAATTGGCATGTCTCCTTTCAAAGCAATCTATGGATATGATGCTTTGACCTTTGCAAAATTATTTCTCACAGATAGTAGGGTTCTGAAAACAAGCAATTTGGTCAAACAAAATCATGCAATTCTGAAATAACTTAAGGATCACTTACAAAATTATTAGAATCAATAGAAGATGTATGCAAATATGAGGCACATACAAAGGTCATTTGAAGTAGAGGATATGGTATTCATAAGGTTGCAACCATATAGATAGCCTTCCATCAAGAAAAGTGGAGCAAAGAAGCTCAAGCCTAAGTTCTATGGGTCATACAAGATAATCCAAAAGGTTGGAGAAGTTACTTATGAGGTGGAGCTTCCAGTAGACAGCAAAATCCACAATTTTTTCCATGTTCATATCTGAAGAAGGTTTTGGGATTGAATATATCTCTTATAGCTGAGTCACCACCATTATATAATGAAGGAAAACTCACTCTCATTTCAGAAGTGGTGATTGACACTCGAGTCAAGGATATAAGAGATAGAAGCATAATGGAATATCTTGTTTTTTGGAAGAATCTTCCAATCAAAGATGCCACCTGGGAAGGACTCGAAGTTCTTGAGCATTCTAATTTTCATTACTTGAGGACAAGAAATTTTGAGAGGGGAGAACTTACCATGTCCCTTTTTATGGAAACACCATTGTAGAATTGCATCTAAGAATCATACCACATTTCATCACAAAAGGTCCAATGGGTATTGTTGGCAACCAGGATTGCACCCTAAGTCAAGCTAGGCTTGGCTATCCTATTACAATATGGAAATAATCCCTAATTTTGGGTCAATCAATTGATGGGAGAAAATCTCCAAAGTGGGTTGGTTCCCTCTAGCTAATCACCTAAAATATGAACTTTCAAGGGAAAGGGATAGGAATAAAACTAAAAATGAAACCTACAACTAATGGTGATCAACTAGATATTCAGAGATTTTGACATAACTTAACTCACAACAACCTCTCTTGAAACATTAGCTCTCACAAATCACTTTAAGACGTCTAGCTCAATAGTATTTTGTAGAAAGACTCGTAGACCATTGAATACAATATGCAACCTGGACTATCTATAATTCTTGCCTACAACCCACAATAATAAGACAATAGAAGGATTCACAACTTGAATCACAAGCAATCATCAAATTATTACTGTAAGAACATGACAAGAGAAAGGGAAAGGAAAACTCAGCTGCTTATATTGAAATTGAAGGAGTAAGACACCAAAATCTGATTCAAAAGTTTATTAAAAAAACTCTCTGCAATGCATATGAGAGCAAGAAACATAAATTTGAACCCTAAGAAATTTGAAATTTCTCCAACTTATAGGCATCAAGTGACATCCATGGTGCAAAAATAGAAAAATCAAGCCCAAAAAGCAACTCATTCTGTATTTTTGAGCTCAAGGAAAAAACCTGAAAAGAAGGGGCTCGAACTACTCCAAATAGCTTCACCAAAATGAAAACTTCTCATCTCCAACAAGCTAATCCAAAAACTCCACAAAATCAAGTTTAAAACTACCCAAAACAAAAAAAAAAATAGAAATTTTAAACTGCCACCTCTTTTCCAAATCTACCCAGGAACTTAAACTCAAAATAGAAGTTTTCCAAGAAGACTTGAGTGTATCAACTACATTTTAAACAACTAACTAAGCAATTTATAGAAACATTTCCTAATCAGTGTTTTACAGCTTGCAATTTCAAAATTACAAAATAGAAAGTCTCTCTTGTTACATCAATTTTTTTTACAATTCACTTCCAGATGCTTTGATTTTTCTTTACCTATCTCAAATATTTTGATTTTGCATCAATGTTTGCAAAAATCAAAATATTATACAAGGCTCTCTATTTGATTTTCTACAAAAATCATAAAAGAAAATAAGCCCCCCCCATCACATATATTAATTCAAAACCCAAGGGGAACCCTTGACTACTCAAGACTTAGGCAAAAAACACAGGACCTAAAGTCATCATTCAATTTCTTCTAAGGAAAAATTCATGGCATCAAAAGTTTCTAAGGCACTGAAGAGCCTACCCTAGTGAGAGGGCAATGTGCATGGTTTCAAATTTGATTTTCTTTAAAAATCACAAAAAATAAATGCCTAAGGCATTCAACCTAGGCAACACATGATGCAGGGTATTAATCAAGGCATTTGTTTTGAAAACAAATGTGATTAAAGTCACATTCAAATTAAAACATAGGGAAAACTCTAACACAAAAACTGACTAAAAGAACATTTTTATTATCATTTTGCATCAGCCAAGTTAGGGAAAGATGGGGCTCTGTTGGGCGCTACCATGGGAGACTAGGGTTTTGAGCAAATATTCCACCATTTGAGCTCTTTTCTTCTTCATTTTGTTGTGCCTTCATCTGCATTCGATGGTGAGTATTCTTATCTGCATTTTGATACATTTCTAACTTCATTCGAAGAGGAAAAATGGCCTTTAGGCCATGGCTATCATTGTGTTTTGATGCATTTTTGTGTTTGGTTGTGTCAACCATTCCTCTCCACTCTTTGTGGCCGCCAGGAGAGACTTTGTTTGAGCATACATGAAGCTCAGGCCACGGGCATTAATGAGCTCCTCCACATCAATATTGAAGGTAAGCTCCACTTCTCCATTTTAGAAGGCATTTCCCTCTTAAATAAAGCTTGTTCAAGATTTTCTTTACAAAAAATAATGAAAAATTATGGGTTTTGTGAATTTGGCCATGTACAGGCCGAGGTCATACTGTGTGTTCTCCTTCTTTTCTGTTGAATGTAATGTTATAGGGCTTGGCTCACAATGTGCAAATGATATCATTTTTAAAATGAGAACATTTTAGATAAATGCTTTCCATCTATATGGGTTTTCAAAACCCCTCATGGCCGCAGTCTGTAACTTGGTTCCACCATTTTATGAAACCGTTGTTGTTTCTTCTTGTATTTTCATTTTGAATCAAAACCTTGAGTGGGTATTGTGATTTATGAAGAAAAATTATCCCTCCCAGGTTATGGGTATGAGAGCATGAACTTAGGGTTTCCTTGCATTTCATGAGCTTGAACTATTTCCTTTTATCTCTGCATTTGAAGCATTTAAATGGGAACAATGTGGATTTTTCCTTGTAAGCTCGAACTAGGTATTTGCACCTGTTTTATTTTGAAAACCCCAGTTCACTGTAACATAAGCATATTGTTTTAGAAAGAAACAATGTTTTCATTGTATGAGCCCATTATTGTAGCTTCATTTGTTACTTTCAGAATACAATGGCTTCACTTTGCATATGCTTAACTTCAGGCAAAACAAGAAATTTGTAGCTTTCATTTCTTTGTGTAGTTCTTGTACCTTCTTAATTCCACTATTTGCTTCCAAATGAAACCAAAACAATGCAACTTCTTAAGCAACCATCTCAATGCACTCACTAGCTTTTATTACTTGATCTCATTTGTCATTTTGACACTGTTTGAAAGACTTCAAACACCTGGGAGCTTTCCATTTTTTATCACAACTTTTATTGGCATTCTTTTACTGAAGATGAAACAAACACAAAAGATTCCATGCTTACTTTCAAATACATTGCATATTGATGTGTCTACTTCATTCAATGTTATACTTGCACTCAGCCATTATGATACTCCTGTAGGCCACTTTGATGCTTATGATCTTTTATTTCATGCACTTGAATGCTAAAAAAAAATGCATATTTGGCCTCACATTTAATGAATCAATGCAATGTGACTTTCCCTTATATTTGTAGCATCAAAATATTGAAGCAAAACTTACTTCATTCTGCAAATTACCTCCATAAATGATGATGTCCCACATTTCATTCAGCCCCAACACTTAATGCCTCACCCCAAATTCAACCATGCCTTTTTATTTATTCTCCGCTTTCAGTAACTCACTTGCAACCATTAATAACTCTACTTTCTTGATGGGAGAAGCCTCCTTTTGGCATTCTTCATGCATTTTTATCTCCTAGACAACATGATGATGTGAAAACAATCATTGCATGGAAGATTTTGAAATATAAGTAGTTGTTGATGATGCTCTGAAGCTTCTCCATTTGCTTCAGTTATCATTTGATTTGTAACAAGGCATTATGTATGCCTGTTCACTATCACATTATGTGATTATGCACTTGACTGCAATTCACTTGAGCAATTGATCACCTATGATTTTCATTTCATTTCATTTTTGGATTTGACCATCCTAGGTGATCACTTGCTTGAGTCTTCATGGCACTTGGATGCACTCCTTCATATGCATATCTCTTTGAGCAATATTGAGTTGTCTCTTTATGAAAACCCTTTGTGGAATGTTGAGGGAAAGCATGTCGGGTCTCAACCCTTGTGGGAGCTCATTTTACACCACATGCTTTGTGATATTAAAAAAAAAAACAACAACATGGATTTTCCTATACCTGCACAAGAAGCAAACAATGTTAGATTAAAACAATAAATTCAGAAGTTTCTCATGATGCTTTCTCCTTGGTATTCTCTTGTACTCCTCTTGTTCTTTCTTAATTGATTCAATGCATCATAGACAATATTCTACATTACTGTTGATGGACCATGTAGGAATGTTCATAGTCTGAGCTCTAACAAAACTTTCATCCATTTGTAGGTTCACTTGGAGCATGGAAGCATAAAGGAGAACTCAACTCTGGAGGCAGCTCGAAGACACCATCAAGCAATGATGATTATGTTCTTTCTTACATGCTCTTTCTCCTTTTCAATCTTCAGTAGCGTAGGATATTCTTTATGGTTCATTGTTCCAGCTACTCCCATGGCTTTTGTGGGACACTTGATTCTCCTTTTTACTCCAATGAATACAAAAAAAACATTTGTGAAATACTTGTTCAATTATGTACTTTCTTTTCTTGCAAACAATGTATTGAACATTGTGAATAAATGATAGAATGAAAGCACTTCTTTTATAATAATTAATGTTGCAAATCATATAAAGCAACTAAAAAACACATTGTATTTCTTAAAATTGAATAACTCAAATGTTTGCAATGGTTAAAACATCTGCATAAACAAACTGAATTCTTCACCTTAAAAATGAACTTGTATAACCAGCTCTGTCAATTTGAGTTGTGTGAAAAATTGATAACAGGTATGCAGTCAAGGACATAAGATCATCCAAGATCCATTTATACTCCACCCAAATTTCATAACACAAGGATCAAGATTGAAAAATTTATCACCAATAGAAGGTCACCCTAGGCACTAGTTTAATTTCTCTTCATCGACACCAGGGTAGATCGAGACATTACTCTTCACCTCTTCACAAGAACATGTCTCAGGGTGTAGATCAAAACATACATTCATCAATCGCATGTGCACAATATATCCATAATTTAAGAAGAATGGAGCAGGTACCAAAAAGATATAGCCATCAGAAGATCACTAGTCCAGGCTATCTATACCAGAGAAAACTTGCTTCCAAAAATTCCTCCATAGGAGTACATTATGGATTGCGATTTAGAACATAGAATCCATGAAAACACCTACATATCATATCCAAATCTCAAGGGAGATGGACCAGGTATCAGAAAGATATTGTTATCAAAAGATGACTGTGCCATGCAACTGGCACCTACTTTAGTAGGCATAATGGATAAGACACCTCCAGATCATGCGACATCAATTGTGAAGTTTCAAGAAGAAATAAGGGGCCAAAGAAGTGTGTGGATAAGTCCATAGGGTGGCACACTAATTCCAAAAGAATCTACTTTGGCCTTAAGGTTGACCTAGTATAGAGTGTGAAATTCAAATTCTAGGATTTGATGCCATTTTGGCTCAAGGCCAACTTGTTCCTTAATGGAAATTGTTAGCATATAAATTTGTAGGAAGTCAATTCATGTAATAGATATCGAATTATTATGTCATTTTTTTATATTTTGGAATACTTGTGTTCTAAACCCTTTTGTGGATGAAAACCCATAAGAGTCTATGGTCATTGGAAGGAAACCCAATGATAACTAGGATCAAAGGATGAAACCCCTCTGGTTCCTAAGGGAATTCTCATTCAAGGATTGCACTCGAGCTTCAAGGATTCTATAAGGAAGTTGATAATAATGTTTTTGATCTGCGGTAATCTTGTCTATCATTCCAAATCATTGTGTGAGCTATAATTGATATATCAAGTTTATAAATATCTTGGAGTATTATCTTTATGTTCATATATTGATGTGTATTGAATATAATTTTCAAATCAACCTTCTATTAAAATTATATGTTAGGGACATTATAGTAGTTTACTCTTAAGATTTGAGTGCAAGCACTTGTGAACAAGTAGCAGTTGCCAAGTCCCAAGATGTTGCGAGAACATAACATGGGTGTTCAAGGTCAGGAACACATTTCCATCTTAGTCGTTTATGGACTTTAGTAAGTTATATTTTATGATTTATTAACCTTAAGAAAGGGTAGACAAACAAGTCAACCAATTAGTCATGTGTTAAACCTTAGGTCAAGGTAGTTTCCAAGTCGAGTTAGAGGTGTGTGAACATGAGACTTCACTTCCTAAGGAAGTGTTTGATATGTTTCAAATCTTTTTCCAAAGTAATGCAAAAGTCACTAAAACAAATCCCTATGATTAGCTCCCTATTTTGCTCCATTTTTTGCTTCCACCCACTATTTTAATGTATTTTTTTCTATTTTTTGGGAAAAGTTGGCGTTGTTTTTTAGGATGGCGCTATTTTTGGCATTTTTTTTGCACCAACCAGAATAAGTCGGTGCTTATTTAATAAAGAGAAATATGATAAGATAATTAAATAACACAAACTTATTGAAGTTGCATGTTTAATTTTAAGATAGAATTAATGGATAAAGTGTAGAAGAAATAATAATGATAATAATTAAATAAAACAAAGTATTTAATTTTGTTTATTTAATTAAGAGGAAATAATGTGATAAAATAGAAGAATTAATAGTGAACTTAATATAAATAAATATTTCTATTTATTTACTAAGTAGATGAATTTAGGATTAATTAATCAAATAAATCATATTTAATTAATTAGATTCTCCATACCATTTTTAGGTGTATACATTTTGCCCCTCTTTGAAGTGATGTGTTTATGCATCGCTTCAAAGAAAATTTTGTGTTGTTGTTGCTAGAATTGACGAGAAATTTTTTCAGAATGCCCCAGACATGTTTTGAGGTGATTGATGGATATATGCCCCCTCGGGAGATAAATTAAAGAATTTTTTATTTTTTTGGAATTTTTCAAATTTTTTATGATTTTCTGATGACTTGATGTAGATTTGATAAAGATTTGATGATAAAATAATTTATCTCCCGATAATTGATGAAGAAAGTGGCCTGGATGAATTTCAATTAATCTCCCCTTTTAAAAATTAAATTAATCTCAAAAAATCCCTTTTTAAATAACCTATAAAAGGTTAAAAATGTCATTTTCAAAATCATGTGTACATTGTGACTTTTGAAAATTTGGTGAGAGAGATTCTTGTGCTACTTGGAGCGAGATGTTGATTCCATATCACACCCACCATTTCGAGCGTGTTTGACGACATCAATGACCAGTCGCGTTCCGACCTCCGGTATGTCTATTTTTTCCTTGGTTTCCGTGCATTTTCCTCTTTTTTTTAATGTATTTTTTGAAATTTTGAATTTGAACTCCTTTTAGCGCTTTTAAAATCCGTTGTAGCACCTCTTAGTTCCGTTGTAGCGCTTCTAGGTTCCGTTGTAGCGCTTCTATAATTTTAGCGCTTGGGAGGTCTGTTTTAGTGCTTTGATAGGTTAGATTAGCACTTTGCAAAGTTTAGCACTTCGGATAGCCGTTGTAGCACTTATGTAAGATACATTAGCGCTTTCAGAACTTTAGTGCTTTGGTTAGATTTTGTAGCGCTTAGACTTCCTGTTTTAGCGCGTGTAAATTTTTAGCGCTTTTACCTAAAATGTTAGCGCTTTGACCAAATAAAATGGCACTTTTGATAAATTAGCGCTTTTTTTGTCTGTAATAGCGCTTTTATCTGATGAAATGGCACATGTCATTGTTTTAGTGCTTTGAATGCCTTTTTAGTGCATTTAAATCAAAGTGTTGTGATTTTTGTCAATTTGTTCTTGATGTTGTTGATTTTTGATCGTATCATCTGTTGGTTTGATATGAATGATTTGTCATATCAAATACATGATTTTTTGACCTCATGATAGGCAAGGTATGATGTTTGTTTTGATGATAACTATCCTCATGATAGGTGATGAATAATTATGATTGACATACCTCATGATAAGCGATGTTGATTTGATGCATTGATGATTGACCTCATGATAGGTGAGGTTGATTTGATGCATTAATGATTGAATTCACGATAGGCAAGGTTCAATGATATTTGCTCATGATATTTGATCAAAATTCTTACCAAGAGATTATTTGATTTGATATGGTATTTTGATGTTATTTGATGATTGACATGAATTTATTGACTCTGATCTTGTTATGATAATAGAAGTGATTGGGGAACCTCCAGGTTCAAGAGCGTTTTCCTTGGACATTTGATTTCATACCATAGTTGGCATAGCCTGAGATAGCTATTATCACATGTTGTGGATTGTCTCCTCTTCTATACATGCCCCATATTAGGATTAATCGGGGTTTGTTGATAGCGTTAGCCGAGAGGTGGCACAACAAGCACAACATCTTTCACCTTCCTACTGGTGAGATGACAATCACTCCAGAGGATGTCTGACGGATTTTGTAGCTTTCGATTGTTGGAGATGTTGTCATATATGATTCGATAGAGCAGGGTGGGATGAATTCCCTTCTTAGAGTGTTTCAAGATGATCATATTAGCAGAGAGTGGATTCCATGGCATGAGATGGTTGATGCATACGCCACTTTGCCTACAATACTTGTTGGTTTCATTGGAGGATTCCTTAGTCCTGATCATAGGTCTGAGGGATTTGAGGTTGGTTAGGGTTGAGTTTTGGAGAGTATGGTTGTTCATGGCACCAGATTTGCTTGGGGCATGTGTATGCTTTCCCATTTATATCATGATTTACATTCAGTCATGTATCTTAGTGGTTGTAGTTTATCGGTCGATGTTACTTTGCTTTAGGTATGGGCATGGGAGCACATAGCTGTCACACGTCCAGTTCCAGTTAGACAGAGGCCACCCATGAGACCTTATGTGTTCAAATATGTTGGTCGGCTTACTCAATCTAGACTGGGTAAGTTAGAGTATTGGAGGAGAGTTATTGATGACATAGAGTCTGCGACATGGCATCCGTACCTAGATTGTGATCATTGGGATGATGATGATATTCAACTACCATTTCTTTGTTAGTCGATGATCCTGATTGGCCGTGTTGTCGGGTATTAGAGAGATTCTTAATTAGATAGATTTACAGATAGTATGGGATGGTACAGGGTATGCCCCAGGGTGTTGCTCATTATGCTCGTCGTCAGTCGAATACCGTAGATTAGGGGCCTTGTTTGTCATATGCTGCTGCAATTCAAGAGTATCAGGCTTTACAACCATTTGAGTGGGACATTTAGCTAGATATTGTCAAGCCTCTAGTTACGACAGATTATGCTGAGTTTTTTTGCTTTGCATCTATTTCCATGCCTTACCATTCCAGATGAGCCTGCCCCATTACCTGCAGAGGAGGACATTCTCGTTGCGCATGGTCAGAGACAGAGGAGAGAGGATGTTGGAGGGGTTGAGGCAGAGGATATTGGTGTGGTTGGTGAGGCAGATGTCGAGCCTAAGGAGGATGTTGGGGTAGAGGAGGATGTTGGTGTCGAGGAGGATGTTGGTGTTGAGAGTAGCAGGGATGAGAGATTTGATAGTGGAGAGGTTGCAGGTGGGTCGAGCCCTATTTTAGATTTTCTTGATGAAACTATGCCTCGCAAGAGGCAAGCTGTGGGAGGTGTTTCAGAGCGACTGCAGATAGCGGACCTTCAAGTTCAATTAAAGACTGCTCAGGAGCAGCTTATTCAGGCACAAGGTTTACTAGAGCAGACCCAGGCTCAGATGCAGGCACAGGCTGAGTTGCATGCAAAGACTCTATCATCAGTGTAGGTTCAGTTAGTCACAACTCAATCACATATTGCAGCATTGACAGTTGAGAGGGATGCAACTAGATAGACAACCGAGGCAACCCAGACTCATATTACTTCATTGACAACTGAGAGGGATGCTGCCAGGTTTGCAGCAGAGGGCGTTCAGGCTACTGTCGATAGATTACAGAGACTAGAAAATGGTACCTCCCTAGCAGATTACATGCAAGAGGTTGCTTGTATTGGCGAGGAGATTGAGTTTTATAGAGTGAGATATTATGACGCAATTCCTTCTAAGTAAAGAGTTAGCTATGTGAGGTCTCGTTCTGCCAGGTCACGATCCAGGACTGTCAGTGCAGGTGTTACACAGCCTCTACCTAAAGATCCTAGGGATCCTGGTTCCTCTGGTGGTGGGGGTCCTAATCCTGCCATGCCTACACCATCTGGAGCTAGCAACACCTGATTTGTTGCCTGCGTTACATTTGAGATGTGATGTTCACTTTGATTATTTTGATATACAACCATTTTTTTTATGTTATATCTCTCTTCATTTTAGACGTCATTGTATACTTGACATTGCGATTTTGTTATATATGAGATGTAGTGGATTCTTCGGTCTGTTATGTGCTCTATATGATTCTCTGATGGATGCATTTTCTCTGACATTTTATATGCTATGTGATGGTTTTATTATTATGATGGTATGCTTTGATACGATGTTCTATCTATGATGCACATAATGGTAACGTATGGATGCATGTTATATGGATATATGATGTATGTGGATTCATGATATATGGATATGATGTGTTTAAATGATATACTATATGTGATGCAAATATATGATGTAATAAAATGGATGAAAATATTGAATGATAAATGATGCAATAAATTTGATGGAATTTATGATCAAATGGATGGATTATATATGGATATGTGATATAATAAATGGATGGATTTAATGAGTTATGATAATGATGTATGTTTGTGAAATTGGAATGATATAGATATATGTTTGTTGAGATTTTTGTTATGATATGATGAGAATGTAAAATGATTTGATTGAAACGTATGAATGATGAAATGATGATGTAAATGCTTTTAATGTATGTAAATGAATATGATGATGCAACTAGATGATCATGAGGATGTTTTTGTTAATGTCAAGTATACTCAGTCTATTATGATAAAAGATAATTGTTTAATGAATGATTTACCAATTTTATAACAAAATACTCTGCACGTGTAACACTATTATGGATGCAATCTACTTTTACCATGCAAACCTATATGTAAACATAGGCATTTTAACTGTACTTTTGTGCTTTGTATCATCATTGAGCGTTTAAAATTTTGAAAGTGAGTACAAGCATCAAAGGTATAATATAAACCGATGATGACTTGAGTACTACTTTCATTATTTTTGATATTGCAAGCGAACACAAGCATCAAGGTATAATTAAACCGAGATGACTTGAGCATTTCTTGCATAAACAAACAAGAATTAACCACTTTCCTATGTGAATTGGAATGTCGTCCATGATACTTTGTAGAGAATTTCCCACGATAATTCACACAGTAATTATGATTAATTCACAAAGAACAGACAAAGAAAAATACCATTTCTTATTCCTGGCTTCTCTAGTTCAATACATCATTGAGTTGCTCCAAAGAAATGATAACAATGATCAAAGTACAACTTATCCAAATTTTGGCTAAAGTATTTCAATCATTATTCAGATTAGATCATCCATCTTGATTTTGTGATTTTATTTTTTTTGAGATTTGGATCAAACTAACTTAAAGACCTATCCTAGGGGCCTCGAGGGTTGATCAAAGATTAGCCTTGCCTACTACGTTATACACGCAGAGACCACGTAGTTCGACTGACATAGACACATGTTTTTTACTTTTTGAGATTGACTTTTGTTTTTGGATTTTCTAATGTGAACTGGATGTTTGATTTGCTTCTGATGGTGAGTGATGTTCCATGTTGGGTTGTGTTTTGATCATTGTTTTTGTCTAGCTATTGTCTATCCATTTGATTAAGCTCCATGTTTATGTTGCCCCCAATGATTTTCAAATGTTGCTCCCAAGCCAGGGTGAGACATGACCATGTGATATGATATGATAATAGATGTAAAATAATGGTGGAAGTAATGACCATGACATGTGTCTAAATAGATGGGATAGCTGATTTGAATCACAAATAGCGCCTGTTACCAGGTTTCCACCATATTTTTTTATTGCACCTTTTCTATCTTTTTGATTTATTTGTATTTTTGTATTTTTCTTATTTTTATTTTTCTATCTTTTTGATTTTTTTGTATTTTTTTGTCACCAGGATGCCTGTTTGCCAGGTTTTCATCAAGGTAACCATTTTCATAAACTAATTCATGCACTAAGTGATTCAGGTATAGAACTTTATGAGATGGATACTGTTGATAGGGTCATCAAACAGATCCCCTTCTAGTGTAGACAATTGATATGCTTCTGATCCATAATTGATATGATTACAAAGGGACCTAACCAGTTAGGTTCAAACTTCCCTTTCTTTTCTCTATCTTGTTGATTCCTAGGGTTTTCCTTTAGGACCAAATCTCCAACTTGAAAGACTCTAGGTTTTACCCTATGATTGTAACTCCTTTACATTCTTTGCTAGTAGGCCTTCAAATGATTGAGTGCTTGCTGACAATGTTCATCCAGTATTTCCAGTTCCTGTAGCCTTGAAACTCTATAATCTTCATCTGTAATGATACCTTTTAGTGAGACACAAAGTGATGGTATTTCTACTTCAATTGGTAGAATGGTCTTTGATCCATACACCAAGGCGTATGGTGTAGCTCCTGTTGGTGTTCTAATGCTAGTTCTGTAGGCCCATAGTGTAGGATTTAACTGAACATGCCAATCATGTCCAACATCATTTACTGTCTTCTTTAGTATTTTTAGGATTGTCTTATTTGAGGCTTCTGCTTGGCCATTTCCCTGTGGATAGTACGGTGTTGAAAAACAATGTTGAATATGGAATTGTTCACATAATTCCTGGACGTCTTGATTTTTAAAAGGCCTACCATTGTCTGTGATAATGGATTGAGGTACCTCGTACCAATAGATGAGGTAGTTGAGTATGAAAGATGAAATCTATTTTCCAGTGATAGTTGTCAAAGGAATTGCTTCTATCCATTTTGTGAAATACTCTGTTGTTGTGATGATGAACTTGTGCCCATTAGACAAAGAAGGATTTATTTTCCCTACCAGGTCCAGTCCCCATTGACAAAAGGGCCATGTGGATGTGAAAGGTTGTAACTCTTGCACCGACGCATGAATTAGATTACCATGAATCTGACATTTCTAACACTTTTTAACATATTGATATGTCTCCCTCTCCATGTTCGGCCAGCAATACCCTAAACGAAGGAGTTTCTTAGCTAGGGTTATCCCACTTGAATGAGTCCCACAAATACCTTCATGGACCTCTTGTAAGGATGTTTTAGATTTGTGATGCTCCAGACATCGGAGAAGAGTACCATCTAGATCTCGACGGTAAAGGATGTTAGCGATTAATGTATGTCGCGTCGATTGATGGATAAAGTTACGCTTTTGGTTTCTAGAGAGATCAAGAGGAAGAATGTTATCTTTGAGCTAAGTATAGACATCTCCATATTGTGAGGGTTGAGTGTTGGTTATGTGGCATATGGTCTGTGAATCAGGACTATCGTATGTAGGATTAGATACTTGTTCAACCATAAACTCATATCGACCTTTCTTTTCTAATAATTGTAAAAGGGAGGCAATTGTTGCCATGGCATTTGCAGCTTTGTTTTCTGCCCTTGGTATTTGCTCAAACTTGATATCCATGAAGTAATTTTTAAGATCATCTATCATTTTCTTATAAGGCATGAGCTTTTCATCCTTTGTTTGATACTCGTCATTTACTTAATAAATGACAAGCTGTGAGTCCCCATACACTTGCATTTTTGTGATTTTCCATTCAATAGCTACTTTGATGTTGATAATCAATGCTTCATACTTAGCTATATTGTTTGTACATGGAAACATTAACCTATAGGATCTTGGAATGGTGTGTCCTTGAGGTGTGACAAATAGAATTACTGCACCAAATCCTCTTTGTGTATATGATCCATCAAAATAAAGCCTCCATTATTGTGTTGTAATATTCATGATGTCAACATCTGGAAATTCAATGTTCATTGGATGATGATCTTGTAATGGAGCTTCTGCTAGTTGATTTGCTATTACCTGTCCTTTGATGGCTCTCCTATCAACATATTGGATGTCAAACTCGCTTAAGATCATGACCCATTTTGCAAGTCTCCCTATTAGAGTAGCTTTACCGAGTAGGTATTTCAATGGGTCTATTTTTGCTATGAGCCTGACTGTATGAGTCAACATGTAGTGTTGCAACTGCTGGGTTGCAAATACTACTACCAAACAAGCCTTTTCTAAGAATGTATAGTTTAATTCATATCTGTTGAGAGAACTGCTGATGTAGTAAACTGCTTGTTCTTTTCCTTCAGAATCCTCTTGTGCTAATAAAGATCCTAAAGATATGTCATTAGTTTCGATATATAGTAATAGTGGTCTTTCTATTATGGGTGGCATGAGTATTGGAGGTGACACCAAATACTGCTTTATCTAACTAAAAGTTGTTTCACATTTATGATCCCATTTGAATGAAACATTTTTATGAAGTAGATGATTAAATGGGTGACTCTTATCTGCTAGCTAGGAGATAAATCTCCTGATGGATTGTAACTTGGCTTGTAGGGACTGTAATTGACTGATATTTTTAGGCAGCGACATCTCCATTATTGCTTTAACCTTAGCTGGATCCACTTCAATACCTTTTTCTGACACTATGTACCCAAGAAGTTTTGTTGATGTCACCCTGAAGACACATTTCTTCGCGTTCAACCTTACATTGAATTTTTCTAGTCTAGTGAATATTTTATCAAGTATTTCTAGATGTCCTTCCCTGGTGTGTGATTTTGCTAAGATGTCATCCACATAATCTTCCATGAAAGTATGCATCACGTCGTGGAAAATTGTGGTCATTGCCCACTGATATGTCGCACCTGCATTTTTAATCTGAAAGGCATGACATTCCAGCAGAATGTACCCCAAGGGCAAGTGAATGTCATCTTTTCTTGATCTTTAGGTGCTATTTTTATTTGATTATATCCTAAGAAGCCATCCATTATAGATAACATGGCATGTCCTACTATCAGATCAACAATTATGTCAATGCTGGGCAAAGGAAAATCATCCTTTGGGAATGCCTTGTTTAAATCCCTAAAATATGTGCATATTCTGATGCTATTATCAGGTTTTGATACTGGCACAATGTTTGAGATCCATTCTACATAATCTATGGACCTAATAAAATTTGCATCCAATAATTTCTTCAGTTCAGCTTTAACCATAAGGGCGATGTGGGGATGCATCTTTCTCAATTTCTGTTTGACTGGTTTGATTCCCTTTGGTAGTGATAGATGATGCATTAGGAGTTGTGGATCCAATCCTGGCATGTCAGAATAAGACCATGCAAAATTTATGTGTCGCTGCTCAAAGAATTTGGTGAATGCAGGCTTCTCCTATTCTGTCATGGATGCTACTAGATGTAAGATTTTTGCCTTTTCAGTTGTTCCAAGATTTATAGACTGTGTCGACTCTACCAGTACCGATGATCTGTCATGGTAATGCTCTAGGAGAGTGTCAAATTTTCCATCCTTCAACGCCTCAAAAAGGTTTTCACTATTGGATACATTCTTTATTTTTCTCTTTTCAAAGTCTAATGCTGCCTCAGAGAGGTTTTCATCATTAGATTTATTTTTCCTATTATTATTTTTGCAACTAAAAAATTTGGCACCCTCCTATTGTAAAGCATTGATATGAGTGTTATGGATAATATTTGTATCAGTTTCATCATTACAAAGATAATTTATGATGGCATTATTGTTTGAAATGATGGCATTATCGTTTGAAAAGACTGGTATGAGAATAGGTTCAGTGGGTTCCCAGTCAATAAGTTCGGGGTGTATTAAAGGTAACAAGTCATCAGTTTGAATAAGGTCAATTATTGTAAGTGTCATGATAGCTAGGTGGTCAAAGTTATTGGTAGGAAGTTCGAGGTCTATGACAGTATTCACCTCCAAGTTTTCTGACTCACTCGATGTCTGATCGTCCTCACTTGAGTCATCAATATTTGTTGATCCCATAACAAATGTTCTATTTCCTGAACCTTGTCCCTCCTCTCATAATGGTGTATATACTTGGATAACATCAACCTTTTTGTCAGTATAAGATGTAGTAGATAGATGATCCCATTCATATTCGTTGGAGTCTGTGTTAGAGCCATCTCTCATTTGTAGTATCCTTTCTACTGCTTTTTGGGTTTCTTCCTCTTTTTGTTCAATTATGTAGCCTAATATTGTTTCGTATTTAGGCTGTAATGTTAGAGGTTGAATTGGTTCAATAACATCATCCTTTCTCTTGCCAATTGGTCCTTGACCTTTGTAACCCATTTTCTCTAAAACGGCCTTCCCTTTTCCATACTGACCTGTTTTGATGTTGACATTTGCTGATGTTGACGCTTCCTCATCTTTGTATAGCCAAATGAGAATGGATTTGTCTTCTGACTCATCTTCGAGTGTACCTACTTTTATAAACCTTTCATTTAGAGCTATGATGGGTTGCGATGAACTTGGAGTTTTTAATATGGGTTGTCCATATGTTTTTGGCGACGGTAGCAACTATGACAGGCACAAAGATTGCTTAAGGGAATATTCTCCTAAACCCTTTTCCTTTATCTGAACCTTTTCTGAAAGTTGTTGTGATAATTCGTTTATAGAACCTTTGGTGTTTGATGTGTCTGTGATAGTTGTTTCTTTCTCTAGATTCTTCTTCTCAACCCATTTAGATATGAAATTGGGTTCGTTGTCAACAGTGGATGAAGTGGAAGTATTGACTTCTCTATTATGAGGTACCAGAGTGTCTTGAGTTGTTTTTAACATGTTGCAAGTCTATGGATTGTTGTTGTTAGCTGATATGGTGACCTCTTGTCCATTTACTAGAAATTTTAGACATTGATGGTATGTTGAAGGTACCGCTTGCATGTCATGGATCCATGGACAACCCAATAGTATGTTGTATGTTAGATCTTTGTCTAACACTTGACAAACAATGTTTTTGACAATCGACCCTACCTGAATTGGAAGTATGATAAGCCCTTTGGAAGACCTTTCCTCTTCATCATACGCCTTTATTGTTATTTTTCTTCTGGAATCAATGGCATTGTTAGAATAGCCTAGTGCATGAATCGGTTTCAAGGTACAAATATTTAAACTAGCTCCTCCATCTATTAGAACATGTTTAACTTGGTTTTTATGGATCAGAACTTCTACATGCAAGGTTGCATTGTGGGGGTGATTTAAAGATACATCATCTTATTTAGAGAACGATAGACAATGAGGTGTGGTGAGATGTCCCACCATGTCTTGGAATTGACAAACATCAAAATTATTAGGGACTGTTGTAGCTACTAGAGCCTATTCTAAAACTTCTTTATGTGATGGTGAAATTTTGAGAAGTTATAGAATGGATATTTGTGCGGGTATCTTTTGTAATTGGTCTATGATATTGTATTGATGTGATGGGGGAGCATTGTTTTTGGAAGAAATTCCTTTTAGTATTACTCTGGACTGCCCCCTTATCGTTATATTGACTTGTGGATGGTCTTGTGTTTCCTTGATCTTTAGGACATTGATTTGATTATCAAATTTGTTTGTGCTTGGCATTATGTTTAGGGATTCAATGTTATTGATGCTTGTGCCATCTTTTTGATTATCAATGTCATTTTTCTCTACCTCGAAAAGGAAAAGAATGGTGGTGTCATAGACATATTTTATACTTTTTCCCTTACCACTAGAAGAAGACTCTCCTTTTTTATAGGTGGGTAATGGATTGGTAAATGCAATGTGATCATTGTTTGTCTGATGCCCTTCAACAAACACCTTCTTGGCTTCAATCAAGTCTTGTATTAGGTGTTTTAGTTGCATACCGTCATTTGTTTTATGTCCTTTATTCTTATGGAAATTACAATAATTTGCATCGTTCCACCATGATGGTTTTACCTTTGGCTCCCAATTTTGAGCTTTTGGTAAAGTAATAAATCTATTTGCAATGAGTTCTCTCATTGTTGATTCCAATGTTTGACCTAATGGGGTGATTTTTTGTCGATTGGATTGTCTTTGGTATGACGGTCGTGATTCTCCATTATTGGTGTTACTATTTTGAATAGTGCTCTGATTGTTGTTTTGGTTTTCATTTTGATTTGCTTTGACAGTTGATGTTGTCAAATTGAATACTAGTTTTATATTGTTAATTGTAGGTTCATTGCTTCTAGTATTTATGTTTTTCTGCCAAAATTTTGGCTTATCGTTGTTTCCATAGTGATTTGTGTTGTTGGATGTTTCACTGTAATGCTTAATCACTCCTCATTTGACTACGGCTTCTTCGATTTTGAGCCCATTCTCAATTACTTTTTCGAATGTTGGGGGACATTGCAATTCAAGTCTATAACTCATCTAATCATTTAAGTTGTCTATAAATAATTCAATCTTCTCCTCTTCAAGTATATATCGAGGATATCTAGCGAACAACTTTCTCCATCATTGTAAGAATGATAAGAATGTCTCACCATTTTTCTGTCTCGGGTTATATAGATCCTTTATGGTTACGTCATGTGTTATGTTGAAAGAGAATTGAGAAATGAATTTGTTGATCAATTCTTCGAAGGATCTAATCCCTGGTTGTAATTTTGAGAACCACTCCATACAATGGGCCCCCAAACTCCTAGGAAATAACCTCATGAGGCATGTATCTTCTTGTGCAAATTTGAGGCTCATTGTTCTACATTCCTGTACATGGTCAATCGGGTCTAATTTTCCATTGTATTTGTCGTATTTAGGAAACTCACAATGCCTTGGAAAAGGTATCATATCCACACATGGATGAAAATGGTAAGGACAAATGTCCTTTAATACAAAAATTTTGTGGTTCCTATTTGCATGTTTTGAATTTGTTGTTGTAGGGTTTGCATTTGAGTTGTCAAAGCGACCACTTGATCTATATCCTGGGTGTGGTTTGGTTTTGTTTCATTAGTTCTAGGTGTTTCCTTCAACCGATTGATGTCAAAATCTTTCGAAAGTTTGGCACCTAACTCTACTAACATCAAGAGGTATTTCTCCATGTCTTCTTCTAATACCTTTTCCATAAATTTATGAAAATTTGGGTCTTGTTGGGCATGTTGTATATCCTCTTGTGTTATTTCATTGTTCTCATGTTGTTGGTATCAGAAAAAAGGGTTTTCTTCAGTCATGTTTAGATTTTTAGTTTCTTTCTCTCCGAGTTTTTGTTTTTGCAACCTTGTTAAGATTAGCATACAAATTTTGGTTGTTTTTTTCACTAAACTTAGATCTTATATGTGGTGTTAGTGTCAATTTGATTTTAAAGAATCCTAATAGAACGATGTATTCTATTGACAAGGCTAAGTTAAAAATTCCTAATTACCGAGTTTTGTTTCGTGATGGTAGGATGTCAAAATCCTTATGAGGAAACTTGGCTCAATAATCTAGGTTTTGTTTTGATAATTTGACACTTTGTTTTTTGCAAGATCTGGTGTTTTGTTTGAAAACAATTTAACTTGTAAGAACTTACTTTGTTTTAGGTTTTTAGGATACTATCTGATCTGTTAAAATCTTTCTGATTGGTAAAATCCTATGTTTCCGATGTGAAATATTTCTAATAGTTGTTTCAAAAGATTCTCTATTTTTTTTTGTGTGGAAGCGCTAATACAGAGGGCATAAGTGCTAAAACATAGTACAAAAGCACTATAATGTTTGATAAAAGCATTGTAAATAGTGAAAACGTGCTAAGACAGAGTGCAGAAGCGCTAAAAGACCGGCTGTACTTGATACTAGTAATGTTTGATAATGACAAAGTGCTTATGAAATTAATCAGAAGCACCAAAACAGATGCTAGAAGCACTAAAAGATGGCTCAGAAGCGCTAGAACAGTGTTGACACTGAATTTTCTGATAATTTGGTTTGTTGTTAACAAAAGCGCTGTAAGATTTCTCAAAAGCGCTAAAATAGAGGCTAAAAGTGCTATACTTTTCTTCATAAGCGCTAGAAAATAATTCAGATGTGCTATAGTTTGTCTCAGAAGCGTATAGTTTCTATTTAATAACAAGCAGGGGGTGGAAATATGGGTCTCTTAGCTGCTATGTCTGCTTTCTCTTCTTCTTTGTCTAAGACTATGGATGCTATGAGGAATTAATGGGGTGTTTTGTTCTTTTCAAAAATAAATGTTCTCAAGCTACTAATAATGTCGGTTTGAGTGCCTTCAATGTGTACGTTACTAGGCTGAAATATTGGTGTGGTTAGCCCTGGTTGTTGAATGGGAGTTGTAGGTTGCCAAATGGTCATAAGGTATGCAGTATGATGGTTTCAATACCTTACTGTAATATTATTCATTACCTGTTCCCATGTAGGAGGTAGTAACATGGGTCTTCCTACTGCTATTTTTGTCTTTTCTTCTTCTTTGTTTAGAATGATGGATGCTATAAGAAATTGATGGGGTGTTTTGTTTTCCTCAACAATAAATGCCCTCAAGCAATTGATAATGTCAGTTTGGTCATTTTCAAGATGTATAAGGCTAGGTTGTATGATAGGTGGTATAAGGCCTGGTTGTTGAATGGGAGCTGTAGGTCGCCAAATGGTCATAAGGTGGTAACTCCTTGATTTTGGATGTCAACCTAAGGTTCCCAAAGATTTATCTATCGTAAAAATTTATCACGTTTGGTGGAGTATTCTATGGCGGGTTGTGGAATAGAGGATTGATGAATACGTTGACTATGGTTAGATTCCTATGAAAGAGCACTTCTTTGAATATAGGCTTGTGAATTCAAAGGTTCTACAACATAATCATCAGTGTAACTCCTATCGAAATCATGAAACCTATGGAGGAAAGTTCTATGATGAAGCAAAGTCTTCCTATTCTGATACAAGAAATGTCGTGTTTGCAAAAGATGTTTGTAACTAAGTGGTGTCTTGGATTTTCTAATTCTCTTGGAAAGAGATTTTCTAACAAACTTAGTGGTTTTCCAATCTCTAATCATATGTTTTCAGTTTTGATTTTGTTTGATTTGTTTGTATTTTTCAGGATGATCTTTTTATCTGAATTTTAATGATTTTGGAATACACAACACTCAAATGAAGATAATTGTTTTTAAGAGTTGTAATCTAAATAGATAGTGTATGTTCAAAAGAACCACGCATGGTCCTATTTTCACTGGTTTGATAACAATAAAGCACTTCAGACAAACTCACTCTTAATAGTCAAAAGGTCATTGTTATACTCAACAACCCACATCTTAAAATTGTGTCAACTCACACAGCCGTGTCACCCCCTAGAGGGCGCTCGTGTTTTTGTCTTTTCCAGGTGTGTACTCAAGGTTAGATTTCTCGAACCCTTGAGCAAATGGTCCTTGGAAATTATATGGTGAGTGTCTTGGGGGCATATTCTTCCCTCCCCTTACACTGTGAGTATTACAATGTCTAGTTATTGACTCGACTGGATACTACACTAGGTTCTTAGAAAGGGTTTCCATTCAGAGCGATAATAATAAACTCCCTCAAGAGACCTCCCAACCTTTAGAACAAAGGTTTTAGGGATGGTTATCTTGCACACTTTCGACAAAAGTGGGTTTCCCCAGATTTGCTTTAAATTTTATAATGGGGTGGAAAAACCTGGCTTTGGTTTGAACCCACTTAGGTCATTCCCGTAGGGTGAGTACTTTTTCCCACTACGGTAGGACTTCTAAAGGATGTAATAAAACTTGAAGAATGCATAAAAAGGATGAGTCTGGCTTTTTGGATCACCTAGTGAAGGGGAGAGCATATGCCTATCAACCATACAAACACATAAATCACTTGTTCAATTTTAGAGCCCAAACAAAAATTTTCTAATCACAATGAAGATGTTGCTTCACAGTGAAGATGTTGCTTCACAAAAAGACATGGTGCTCATTTTTAAATCCCAAATTGAAAAAAATCTGGTGACTACCCTAGATTGATAAATTTTTAAACCAAATGAAAATGTGACTTTCCTAGGATTGATTGATTTTTTAAACCAACTGAAAAAGTGCCTATCCTAGATTGATTCTTTTTAATCCAACTGAAGAAATGAAATTTACTGGCTGCGGATGTGTTGGATCCAGAAAATGAATTACATAGAAGCACTATGACAATGGTCAAAAGTGCTATAGAAATATCCAGAAGCGCTATAGAAATAAGCTAAAGCGCTATAGAAATAACCTGAAGCGCTATAGGATTTAACAAATGCGTTAAAACATATGCTAGATATGAAATGTCGGCCTGTGTTGAGGTGAGATCAAAGCACTAAAACAATCCTTCAAATTGCTATACTTTTCTTTAGAAGCGCTGGAACAGAATTCAGATGCGCTATAGTTTATCTCATAAGCACTATAAAATCCTCCAATCGTGCTAAAACAATTTATGCTAGATTCCTGTACAAAAACTTTCTAGAAAAACTTGTTAAAAACATGGGGTACTGCCCCATGGTGGGCGCTAGAATGTAAGTGTGGAAGAAGTAAACTAAATACAATTAAATACACCTCTGAATGAAACATTGTATCAAGATTAAACATGAATTAAACTAATTTAAAACAGAGAAAAGCTTGAAAGCGTCTCATTGTCTCCTATCTCCAAATATTTATGAGTCACGGAAAGGCTCTCAGATTTGATAAAGTACTGTGACTATTAAAATGCCTATTTAGAGAACAAAATGATGCTAGATATTGTGATGTGATGATTGCTAATGATTCCTATATGATATGGAGCTATTGTAAACTATTATGATGAAAACTGATAAAAGGAAGCTACAGTAAAAACTAATGATGTTGCCATGATATGAAAGCTACGGATGCCATGATGTTATGATGATAATAAAATGCTAATGCTAATGCTTATGGTTGCTTGGTTGTATTCCTGCAGAGTAAGTTTGCATAAATTGGGATTTCTCGGGTCATTTTCATGCTTCAGAAGGTTGTATATATAGATTTCTGACAATAGTTTTGTATAGGGGTAACGCAACAGAGGCTGAGATTAAATTTGGAGATTTTGAATGGTAAGAGATGAGAAGGTGGAGCTAATCATGGGGGATTGTTCCTCCCCATAAAAACACTAGGCAAGATGAGAGGAAAGATTTGAGGAAGAGGATTGAGAGGATTGCCTGCAGGTTTTTCCCATGAATGCCAGTTGCATTAATTAGATTAATAAAATATAATTTTATTGGTGAGTGAATAGAGGGATTTGATTTATGCTTTTATTTAAATATTTTTGATTTATTTAAATTAGCAAAAAGAGATATTTAATTAAATAAAACAAATATTTAATATTTGCTTATTTAATAAAGAGGAATATGATAAGATAATTAAATAACACAAACTTATTGAAGTTGCATGTTTAATTTTAAGATAGAATTAATGGATAAATTATAGAAGAAATAATAATGATAATAATTAAATAAAATAAAGTATTTAATTTTGTTTATTTAATTAGGAGGAAATAATGTGATAAAATAGAAGAATTAATAGTGAACTTAATATAAATAAATATTTCTATTTATTTACTAAGTAGATGAATTTAGGATTAATTAATCAAATAAATGATATTTAATTAATTAGATTCTCCAGACCATTTTTAGGTGTATATAGCTACTAGTACCTAGTGACATTCATGATCATATAGACTGCATCATGGATCATTGCTAATATATTGTTATGATGCCTCTTTTCATGTTTACTATCATATGTATCATTTTCATGGCCTACAGTACCATATTATTGAGTTGTATCATATTGACATTTATCATTTTCACTTATATCATTTGGACATGTATGATCTTGACTTGTATCAATTTGAGTTAAATAATTTATCATTTTTACTTATATCATTTGTACATGTATCATTTTGACTTGTGTTGACTGTTGGACATGTATCATTTTCACATGTTATTGATCTATTGGCATATTTGACTTTCACTTGTTTTAGTTATATACGATGATGATCTTATCATTATTGACTTGTCAATTTATATATATTAAAAGTGGTAGATGATTTTTGGATGGATATTTATTACGTATGATGATTTTAATTTACTGCTCAGGATGGATGTTGTCAAATTCAATTAAATTATAGATATTTGACTCACTTGCTTTAATTATAGATGATGATCATGTTATAATAATTATCTTGTTATTTAATCATATGAGTTAAATAATTAAATTACTTACTCTATAATCATATGAGTTATTTAAGAGGCATCATATATTTAACTAATTAAATTAAATTAAAACATATTAAAGTAATAATGGAAGCAAAACAAGAAGCATTTTTAGAAGCAAAAAAGTAAACAACAATGGAAGCCAAACTAGAAACAAACCAGAAGTAATCTTGGAAGCAAAATTGGTAGCAAAAAATGAAGCAAAACAAGAAGCATGTTTTTAGAAGCAAAAAAGGAAGCAACAATGGAATCCAAACTAGAAGCAAACTAGAAGCAATCTTGGAAGCAAAACCAAAAGCAAACTTGAAAGCAAAGCCGGAAGCAAAACTAGAAGGAATGCAAGAAGCAAAATTAGAAGCAAATTTGGAAGCAAATCTAGAAGAAAACTTGGAAGCAAAATTGGAAGCAAAATTAGAAGCAAAATTAGAAGCAAAATTTGAAGCAAAATCAGAAACAAAATCAAAAGCAAAACCGGAAAGAAAAAAGGAAGCAAAATTGGAAGCAAAACTAGAAGCAAAACTGGAAGCAATCCTAGAAGCCAAACTGGAAGCACAAGTGGAAGCAAAACTAGAAGCAAAAGTAGAAGCAAACCTGGAAGCACAAGTGGAAGCAAAATTGGAAGCAAAACTAGAAGCAAAACTGGAAGTACAAGCAGAAGCAAAACCAGAAGCAAAACCGGAAGCAAACCTGGAAGCAAAAAGGGAAGCAAAACTGGAAGCAACATTGGAAGCAAAAGTGGAAGCAAAAATGGAAGCAAACCTGGAAGCAAAATTGGAAGCAAAATTGGGAGCAAAATTATGAGCAAAACTAGAAGCAAAAATGGGAGCAGACATGGAAGCAAAACTAAAAGCCAAATTGGGTGCTATTTCCAACGTCAATTTTTGGTGCTATTCCCAACACTAAAGGAGACACTAATGCTGACACCAAATTTTTGACACAAATTCGGTGTGAAAGTGGGTGCTAAAGACGACACAAAATCTGGCATAAAAATCGACAATAAAACGAAGAAACTCTATTTCACTGATTTTTGTGCCGTCAGATGACTCCAAATGATGGACTCAAATACACTAAAATCTGGCACAAAAGTCAGCGCTAATTGCCTGTTGTGCTATTGCGAGTCTCTACTTGCATTAGTCGGTTCACCATGTTCCAAATTGCATATCCAGTCAAATTGGTCATACTTAGTTAGAGATGTCTAAATTTGTATGGTCGATTGGTTATGTAGGACACAACACTATAAACTAAGATGGCATGTACTTGTGGGTTCCTTAGTCTATACCCTTCATAAAGGGTAGGGCCACTTCCAATTGGAAGGTGTGCGGGGAGCTGTTGGTCTATAGTTGGATGTAAAGCACTCAGGTGATGCTCTCCCTCTTATAGATGACAATGTCGAGGCTTGTGAAACAAAATCATTTTCTAGATATGGAAGACTTGACCTTATATCATTATTGTGTTATGTAAACTTGTATACTCGAAAGTATTTCACGTATGAATTGTAATTAAAAAGTTTTATCTTATCTCAAGTTGAAAATAATATAGTTCAATTTCAAAAGTTGTATTATACATTCATATTTTGATCATGTGAAATAAATGATGTATGAAAATGATTTTCTTACTATCCTATTTTTAAGCATATGTTTATTTATTTTACTTCTATGGTAAAAACCTAAGTAATTACTTCGTGGTATGACTGAGCATGTTATAATAAGGCTTTAAAATGTTACCTAAGCTTGGTTTGAATGCATATTCTTGTTGGTCCTAATGATGTCATATTGCATTGTAGTCATGTCCTTCAAGCTTTCTAGAATATCAAATCCATTGCTTGAAATTCATTTAGAAGCATCCTTATGTTGTTGATTCAAAGACTTCCCTTTTGAGCAATATTTTATTAGGATAAAACCATTTACATCTAGCTCATTAACTTGGATTGTGGCCTTCCATTTCACCTTCAAATTAGTTGCCACTATCTTAGGAGATGGCTAAGGGATTTTGGGTCCCAATTTTGGACAATTTCTCTATAAATTCCCATACTCATGACATACCTGACAACAAAAAGATATTTTTTCATAGTCAATTTTTCTGGATCCAATTCATACTCCCCACCCTAATCTCCACACATTCATGAAGTAGTTTGTTCAAGTTGTTTTCCATGTACAAGTGAGAAAAAGTTGCAATTTTTTTGTCTAAAGTATGATGAGAGGGATTAAAGGTTTCCTAATAACAATTACTATGGATTGTAAAATGCTGTCTCCAAAACTCCACTGGAAGCCTAGGAAAGAAAATCTAGACAATGATCTTGGAGGAGAGTTCTTCCATAAGATCAAACCCTACATGCCAGGCTTTAATAAATAATTGCACTTGATTATGAAAATATGGCCCACCTTAAAAAATAGAGTTATAATATGCTATTCAAGAAAAAAAAAAAGAAGTAACTATTTGCAGCTAAAATTATTTCGGTATCTTCTTTTAGGTTCCAATTCCTTTTAGCCCAGGCTTCCAAAAAAGGGAAGGAGATAGAATGACCCATAAATCCACATATTAGAGCATGCTCAACAAAATACAAGACATCCTTCACTACAATTTTTGTATTAATCATCATAATGGGTCAATCCTTTTTTTTTTTTTCAAGCACCCATTGGGTCTTATATGAGGCCCCACATGTTGGTCCGATCTAGATTCTTTCGTTGCATGCAACACAAATTGAACTGTATTGTCATGACTGAATGAGGATGGTGAATCCCTATTAAGAACATTTTTGAAATATATAATTTGGGGGTGCCCTAGACCCCCAATAATTGCCATGTTAGTTGTTAGCACCAAAACCTCGCAAAAAAGAGAGAAAGATAGAAAAAATAAAGAGGGACCAACAAATATAAGACACAAAATAGCAATGAAAAACATAGCTCACGCCTAAACCATGTAACCCAAAAGACTCCTCAAGGCACAACAACAACGACTTAGACCGTCAACCCTTGCACACCACCCATGCCTGCAAAGACTCTCACCATAATCTTCCATTTCTATTTTGAACATCATCCCATTCAATAGCATCTTACTAATTAAATGATATACAAATAAAAATACCATGTCTTGATAGATAATGGACAAATTAAATGACTTAGGAGGACACCCTAACATTCAAATTTAAATATTTCACATTTAAATTGATCAATAACAACGTACTTTAACCCATAATTAATTTCTAATATGAAAAATAAAAATTAAGACTAGAATAATAATCCTCGAATATAAAATTGGAAATATTAGAGATAACTTCTCTACCATAAAAGTGCACTCTTTAACCACTAAACTATTACAATAGAAACACAAAATCAAAAAAGTTTAAAAGAGCTTTTCCCTCCACAAATCTCAAAGCCATTTTTTTTTTCTCGATAAAGCACCAAAATTAGGGCTTAGGGATGGATGATCACCTTTCCCCATAAATAAAAGGGCAATTTGAAAAAAGAAGATTCGGAATCTCAATCGGGTGTCACACAGCTCGGATGGAAAGAAAAAGTTAAAGTGAAAATGACCTGCAGAATGATCCAGATAAAAACAAACTCCAAAATGAAAACGTAAAGAATCTGTGAAAATATCAAAAATAAAATAAAATCTGTCGAGATATGATTTATTTGGTAGATTAAATAATCGACGAAGGCAGCAAGCAGAGAATGTACGATGTGATATATGATAGAATAATAATACCTAGTATGAAAAAGTAGGCCCAACTTTTGTGAAATTTGACAACAATGCCGGCTCGATTGCAGGCGTTGGCGAATGAAAATTTCAGACACACAGATTAGATCTGCTAGATTGTCTCGCGGGTGCACCGTAGTTCACTACCTTTCGCGCCAAACAATTAGGCTGGAGTATGGGTCTGGCCAATGCGTCGTCTACACGCAAATGCCGCGAAATCTAATGACACACTAAATCGATTTTTTTTGTGCATTATTGGTCTTCCTGCTCAGCTCTTGTTTGTTTTCAGAGTTGCACAGATCCAGCTCAAATGGGTATGTATGATTATTGCAAATAATTTGAATTTTGGTTAAGCTTTGTCGTTGGGGTTTGCAGCCTTTCAAACTGATATTTCAAACTGGGAGCTTTTAAATCTGTATTTGTGCTTTATTGTAAGGATTGAGCGTAGTAGTTTGTGTTTTTTGGCTGTTTTTATTATGATTGATGATTCAGACAAATTAACTGGGAAGCCTGAGAGCAATGAATTGCACATTCGCAAAGCTCTTTCTGGGGTTAATTTGATGGAGTTGTGGTTGTTACAAAGCTGATCGGGTTTATCAGGTAGATGAGCATGTGGGGAATTGACCTCAAGTGGGATTTAATTTTGCTTACTGAGTGTTTTATTTGCTTGGAAGGGACGGTGATGCGGATCTCTGCACAAAGAAGCCCTGAATGGATATAGCTTTATTTTACTGTTTGTGGAATTTGGTTATTGCACGGGCCATGAATTTGATCGCCATGAGCTAGCCTTGACGAGTGCATCACACGATTCACCTGTCATCAGTTTTGTCGTAGAAGTATGTGGAATTGGTGTAAATTGGTTTAGTTTGATTATGAGTGGATGGAACTTGGTTGCTTGGGTTTGTCTGGTAATTCAGTTTTTAGGGAAGTAGGCTTAGGTAGGAGTAAGTTAAAAATAACTCTGTCCTTTGCCTAGCTTGGACTTAAGGTTGATCTGCAATCGAAGTTACTCTGCCCAGTTGTGGCATTTGGTTAGTGGTTTGTACACTAATATAATCTCCTTGGAAAAGCCCTGATATAAGATTATATGGTTTTTACTTCATCTGGGTTTAAATTGATGGTTAGTGGGTGGCCCTTCGCTAATAGGGCTTCTGTGGTGCATTGGCATTGTGTGTTTAGTGGATGGTCATGGATAATATGTTTTATCTGGCACATCATTATTTGGAAAATGATCTTGATTGGGCTTATATTAGTTTCTCCTCTGTGCCCTTTACCTAGTGGGGGCAGTGAGGTCGATATCCACCTGATGTAGATCTGAATGTTATACTTACTCTTTGACTGACACCATTCATGCTGAAGGTAGAAAGAGGCATTACCGCCTATAATGCTGTCAGACTTTCTGGTTGATTGTAATTCCTCACAGATACAGCTCTCAGAGAGGGGATCTAGTTGAATATCTTTAATCGAGATAATTTAAGGGGGATTCATGGGCTACTTCTAAGTTATATTTTTTGGTTGGTGGGTTGCCCATGAGATTGATCGCCATGAATAGCAAAATTGTTTAGTGTAGATCATAGAGGTCAATTCTTCCGATGGCTATTTGTATTTTGCAATTTGCATGTTATCATGTGATTTTGGGGTATAACTGCTTTGGGTTTACACCCTCTAGTTACAATTTTATAGTTTTAATGTTTTTTAATTTTTAGCACTTAGATTTCTTCTACATTAGTACTTTTCTGTTGCAACTTAATACTTTCTAGTCCCATTGACATGTTGTTTATTCAAGGACCCTCTAGTTACAGTTTTAATGTTTTTTAATTTTTAGCACTTAGATTTCTTCTACATTAGTACTTTTCTGTTGTAACTTAATACTTTCTAGTCCCATTGACATGTTGTTTATTCAAGGATGTCGATAAAGTAATATCTTTCTTTCTTTCTGAGAATGAGTTCCATTGTGAATGGAAGAGTTTATTTGTCTAACTAACTAGGCAACCCATTTCTCAGAGGTCTTTTGTTAATCACATCTTTATGGTTGTTTTATTTTGAGCTGCTTCTAAGATATTTGATTTGGTTGTCTGTTAGTTCGTTGAAGTTCACAACAGAAGCTAAATATGGAGTCGATCCTAGCGAGGGCATTAGAGTATACACTCAAGTACTGGCTAAACACATTTTCAAGAGACCAGTTTAAGCTACAAGGGCGAACTGTTCAGCTTTCAAATTTAGGTGGTTCTTCTATCTTTTGTTGACATGATTGTTAATTTATGATATTGATATACCACACAGCTTGAAAAAACTAAGCCTTATTTGAATTTTCTATTAACTTTAACGCATATTCTTGTTTATGGTAAGTACTTCTGGAACTTATTTAACATAAAAAACCACTGCATTGAATAGACCAATTTAGATTCATTCAATCTGTCAGAATAGTTGTCACAATACATTCTTTCTATGATGGGCAAATATTATCGAACTTTAAAGGAATATGCATCATGAGTAGAGAGGCACCCATTTTTCTTTTGCTTGTAATAGTTAACAAAACTTATGTTTTGGTCTTGTCGTTCCTAAATGATGTAAATTTTCAGTATTTTAGTTTGTGCATTTCCCTCTATCCATTTTCTTATTATGTTTATGGTTTCTCTGAGAAGATATCAATGGGGATGCATTGCATGCAAGTGCCGGTCTTCCTCCAGCTTTGAGTGTTACACAAGCAAAAGTTGGGAAGTTGGAGATCAAGGTCAAATACTGTCTTATTTTTTAAATTTTGATATTTTTAAGTATCTTGTCTACTAAATTGATGTGATCTGAATATATCTACTGTGAAAATCAAAATCCCATCTGTAGTTGCAAAAAAAATTCTTCGAGTACTAACTAGTTCTAGACATTACATTGTAGATTATATTTGAAAAGGTAGGTGCTTATGAATTTTCCATATACTCAAACACTTCTCTTTTTATGTTAAATACAGTTGAAGTATTATCAGAAACTTTATTGGGGTTTGCTGCCCCCAGATCCTTGCATTGGTTTCAAAAACAAAAAAAAATCTTGTTTTGGGCTGCACTAGATGGAAAAGAAGCATTTTTTTTTCTTGATTTTTCCCCTAGGTTATCAAATTGGCAAGTTTTGAGGCCAGTTTTGAGGCCAGTTTTGGGTACGATTTGCCTTGGTAGTGCAATCTAGTTTGAATTGTTTGTGGATTCAAATAGGCTTCAAAATTTTCACCTTTGAAACATTTGGAATTGTCACCCAATGAATTGAGATAATTCTAGGGCACGATATGCAATTCCAAACTTTGGCGATGATTTCAAAGAGCTTTTTTGTTTGACTTTTTCAGTTGTTTACCCTCATAAAACCCATTGTTTTCTATCTTGTGGGTTTCATGTGATGTTAACTAAAGCAAACTAAAGCAAATAACGGAAAGATACTAAAAGCTAACCGAAGCAAACTAAGTTAACTAAAATGATAATTGTTATTGAATATTCGTTATTTACAAAGGAGAGGAAAAACTCTTTATATAAAGAATTACAAGACAATGATTCTAAAAAGAAACAATTGTTAACTAAAGCAAATAACGAAAAGATACTAAAAGCTAACTGAAGCAAACTAAGTTAACTAAAAGTAAACTACCGATTAACTAAAAGCCAAGATGACCATTAGATATTACAATAATACTTTAATACAAAGAGCATTTTTGTTTGACTTTTTCAGTTGTTGACACTCATAGAACCCATTGTTTTCTATCTTGTGGGTTTCATGTGATGCTAAAAGAAAGGACAACAATGAAAAATGTGATGACTTTCTTCAGTAGTGACAATCGATGAACATAGGGAAAATGCCAAACGCCACCAACTCATAGTACATAACATACCACTTTCTTTGATCTTTGATTCACCTCTGGTTTGCAATGATGCCATATCCTATAGCTTGTTATGCACCTTCACAATTTAGAAAGGAGTCTTCAGTGTTGTGCCAACAATCACTTTCCCTATATAAAGTTTAGGTGTTCAATGTAAAAGTGTCTTTGAAATGAGAAATCTCAACCTATTTTAAATAATTGTCCATTATTTATCAATCCAAACTGGCTGCAAGGAGCAATAGGATGCAAGGCTTAAGTCAAATTTATATTGTTTGGGAAGATACTTTGAATAATTCAAAGAAAACCAAAGTCTCCTAGCTACCCCATTGAATGATAATAGAAAACACATGCTTTTTTCTATTATTGTATTTTAGTTTTATGTATAGATTAAAATTTAGATTATAATATTTAGTTTTATGTATAGATTAATATTAATATTATCATAAAATTATTAAATATGTATTTTTACTATTTGGTTGTATTTATTATTTTATAAAATAAATAAATATATTGTATTGCTATCAAAAATTTCAAAAATACATCTTTGGTCATCTCAGTTGGAGAGCAATAACAATAGTGTCATCCTAAAATGTACAACCTTTAATAGTAAAATTATAGAATATTTTATACTAATTTGCTAACCTAATTTAACTAGGGTTTTTTGATCATGTATAGAATTGCCTAGATATCCTCTTTTGCTTCCCTTGCATCTAGCAAAACTGTGTGAAACATGGAAGATATGTCCGTATAAATCTTGTATCTATGGGAGGTGGAGAGGAAAGTGTTCCCCAACACCAACTTGATTGCATGTAGCGCTATCACAGTAGTTGTCTTGAAAACCTTTTTCAGCCTATAATCCGTGACCTCTCCTTTGAAAGCTATTTGTCACTTTTTTTCACAGTATCCATTTTGTGTGTGAGGAGATGCAACTACAACAACTAGTTTATGACTTTATTCATACTATCTGACTGTTGGGAGTGCAAAGCCATAAATGTTACCTCCATCTCACACACTTTGGCTTTATGATTTTTTGCTACAATCAAGCCAAACTCCATGATATATTATGATTTATTTATAATCATTTACTTCAAGGGCTAAAGGAAGGACGAGAGATTGGAGGCAATATTTTGCCATGCGCTAAGAGAGCTTGCAAAACTTCAACATAATAATATTATTTAAATATTTTATATATTTATTATTTTTGTGTTTTTGTATGAATTTACCCAACTCCTATTATTTTTTTGCTGTTTTTTTGTACCGTACTTGTACCCATACTTGAACCTGAACTCGGTTTGATTACTTAGCTTTTTTCCGATAGAATCTAGAGTAATTGAATTCCATTTATACTTCTAGTTTTGCTTGACTGAGTAATTCTAATATGCTATAAACCATTTTGATTTATAGTATTTGGAATTTTGATTCAATTGATTATTAAATTGTTTACATAAATGATAAATTGCAAACTTTTAATATATTTAATAATAATTTTTTTCAAGTACCATATTATTTTAGCTATTGTCCTTTTGTTGTCTCCAAATTTTTGGGGAATAAATTGCTTTCTCTTAAATGTGTTCTCGTATCTCCTCATTCTAAGACTCCATGGAACATTGGTGATTATCAATTATAGCATTAAATTGAAATTTTAATCTATGATTAGACCCTTTACACCTTTGACCTTTTGTGTGCTTTCCTTAAAAGTATTTGTTAGATCAATATAGGAGGATGCTAAAAATGCCTTCTAGCTATAAATGATCAGGTGATTTTGGCATTTGCTTCAATTGTATAGAGTATCTTGGTAAATTTCTATATTGTAGTTGTTGGTTTGTAAACTTGTATTTGAATAATCTCCTAAAGATTAATTAGATCTTATGCTTGAAGACATTGGAGGATTGGCTAATGAACAAGAAATACACTTGCAATTGTTTTACCCTACATTTTAGGCTCTTCAAAACCTAGGTAGGTTACCCTTAATGACATCAATTAAAATATACAACAATAACCACCAAATGATGCTTAGTAGATAAATTCCCATACATTTTGACAAGGACTTGTGAAATATGTCACGAGATTGTGCTAATTCCTTGTATTCAATTAGATCCAAGTATGTGAAGATAGATAATTTAAATAAATTTAAGATTGGCTTAAGATTTATCATTTTAGAAACAATTTTGAGGTTGCGGTAATGCTTGAAATCAGATTGGTGTCTATATATGGCTATAGAGTCACAAAGTTATACATTTTCAATTCACAACATCTAAACATATTTGGATGGTCAATTAAACATTAACACCTTATGATAATGTGACCTACTGAAGGCAAACAATGTGATCCTACTTAATAATCCTTTTGTAGTGACAATATCTTTAGTATTTTCAAGAAGGCATTTACTCCATTCCTCAAACAAAAAGCTATAAGTGAAAATGACTTAGTGCAAGAAATTTGCAAGAACTCAACAATCTTTGATTATATTGTTCAAAAGAGATGTTACATCACAAAATGAAGACGATGACATGTTGAAGCATGTTTTCATATAAGCTTCAATCAAAATACACACTGCTGTTACAAATAATTCATGTAGACTTTGCATACTATGTCCTATTTCATACTTGACAAACTTTTACATCTCGCTCAAAATTACAATCCTTAGAACCCTTTACAATGAAGTAATGCTCCCCTTTTAAAGATAGAATGAGCATGCAAGCTTGGGAGCAAATGAGATTTGTCACGTTTTACATTTGACAACCAAAACTTTGTTGAAACAGAATGGGTACAACAACTCGTAACCAAATAGATTCCCTTTAATAATTGGAGCTAGCAAACCTTGTTAAAGCTTGCGATTTCTAGGGTTATTGTGCAATTTTCTAAGAGTTTATCCAATAAACCTAAAACCCCAAACCCTAAACCCTTCAGCGTTAGTATGTACCCTAATGTTCTAATTTCATGTTGACTTGTCATGCCCGTTGCATGCATTTAAGTTGTTTTCCAATGTCTCGGGCTTTGTTGCTTTACTGACCCCTTTGTTCTTGTAACCAACTGAGCCCTTTATTCATTTGTTTTAGCTTAGGCCTTTGTTTGCTCATTGCATGTGTTCATAGGGTGGTTCTCGCTTGCATTCACGTGGCATCATTTAATTAGAGCGCATTCGCTCTTCATGGCATAGGTTATCGATTTGTGTGTCTCTAAATTGCGCTATTATGCCAAGTGGATTCCACTATAACCCTTTGCTTAGTTGTGGTGAGCTTGTGGGACCACTTTCATGCCAAAATGTTTCTGCTTCTATCGGAGCGCATTCACTCCTTATAGTGCAAGTTTGAGAAAATGAATTCTCCTTAAGTTGTGCTCATGCACTTGATTGCCACATATCCTTTCTTCTGTGACCATTGCTAACAAAGCGTTCATGGGGTCACCACATGCTGGGTGGCAATATTCTATAGTAGCACATCGCCTTCGTATAGTGCAATTTCTTGATATGCACTCGGATAGAACTTGCACTATTGTGCTATGATGACAAGTGTCATCCAAGTAGATTGGGCTTGGGTGATCTCTTCGGTCTTCGTTGAGCATGTGACTAAATATGGATAGCCAATGATTATGTAACAAGTCGTGATCTTTTGTTGCAGTCTTACATCCCTTTGAATTGCAGTTTCCATAAAGAAAAACTTTTTAAAGTTGTATTGTTGCACTATTTTGCCACATGGCATCCACGAAGTTCAAATTTGATGATATGGTAGCTTAGTGTGCAGGTTCAGGTATTAACTATGGGGCCATTCTTATGACTCAACGACACCTTTACAATTGGTAGTATATTTTTGGAGTGTAGATTTCATTCATAGTGCAACTTCATTTGTACCTACCTTTTCAAAGCCAAGTTGATGCACTATCTTGCCATGTGTCCTCCACGTTATTCATATTGACCAATGTGCCTTGCCTCTTTGCTTGGCCCACCATGGATAGATGGCAGCTCCCTATTGCAATGCAACTTGAACATTGACAATTTCAAATGCTTTTGCATTGGTAGGTGATGCGTTGGTTGTTGATCTACGTGCTCCCATTAGGATTAGCCATCCAAATTCAAAATTACCAACGGCTAGTCGGAAACTCACTTGTTTCACTTGTATGAGCATTATTGTTGGAAACGATAGATTTCTATCGTACTTCTAAGGATTGTGACTCAAGTCCATTGAATTCATTATTCTCAAGCTTCCAAACAAGTATTGCAAGAAAAGATTGAGTTGTTGTTGTGTTTTCGAAGTTGCAAGTGCAGAATTAAGTTTTTAAGGCACTAAAAAAGTGTAATTTGGTTTTCTTCTTTCTGTTCTGCAAGAATTTGTTCCACTCATTAAAGCTTTGATTGTATAAAAGTTTATTTGTGATTATAAAACCCTAGTTGCTGTAACTAAGCCCTAGAATGAGTCAAGCGATTTCTTTGAGTGAAAAGATGAAGAGAGGGCTCAAACATGATTTGTTAAGTCAATTGCCTGGTTCAAGCATGCCCAAGGAACAAGAATTTTATTTGATAGACTCATTGATAGGGAAAAGTCTATAAGAGATGCAGCTATCTCAAGTTAGGGGTGGAACCTTTTCAATTATTGCCATAGGCATATAATGTTGCCCGTCTTAACTCAAATATCTGGAGCTTGGACTTAGGGAGGCTGGTGGTTCTGAATGTGTTCATTAATGCAGAATCAATTAGAGAAATTGTCAAGAAATATGTGGCGTAGTCAAGGACCTTGTTGAGTGCCAAGGGTGGACTCTTGATGATGTTGAGCAGAGAGCTAATTTGTGAAGTTTTCAACCTGTATATTGCACCAATACCCCAATAGATTTTGATGCATTGAACATAAAAAACACCAAGGATAGATACAATTATAGAGTTAGATAGTTACCTCACCATAGGAAGAGGACACTAGAGAACAAGCTCACCCAATTTGAAGGAGATGAAATGGAGCCCTTCAATGCTCACATCTTTGAGGAGTATTTCGTCACAACTTACTATGCCTTATGCCATGTATTGGTTGTTGACTTCAAGCCATAAATGCCTTTTCATTTGATGATGGTGGCAACAAATATGCAACATAGGGATCTAAATAGAGACTTTGATTTTGCAACCTACATTGCAGAAGGGATTCACGACGAGTTGGTGGCTATAAAAGGTGATGATATAATTACACATTTCAATTGGTGTTCCATGCTATGCCATATTCTTTTGCATCGTGGAAAAGATATTTGGAGCAAGGCACTACAATTGTAGTTGTAGACTTTTGAAGAATTCCCATACCAAACTTAGGGAAGGACTCGCATATGGCACATGCATTGCAAGTCTTCTAACTATGTTGTGTTTGAGGAGCACTTTGTGCAAGTAGTGCTAAGAAACTTGGGTTATCAGAGCAACAAATTATTTGAGAGTGGTGAAATTTTTGAGAACCAAGGACAAATGGCTTGAGAAAGGAGTGAATCACAATTGGAGTGATTGGTTCCTACACTCCAACACTACAACCATCGGGGTTTGTGGAGCATCTGTTGAGCCACAGATTTTACCCAAATATGTCCTTGAAAGAATTGCCTACATGGAGATTATGTGGCAATTGAATGATTTAGACAAACTACACTTGAGAACTCACAAGAAGGGGTCATTCTTCCCCCAATAGTTGCATTTTTGGATTTTTTAATTACAACAAAAGAAGGGCTGTAGCAATTAGCTCCAAAATTGCAGGCCTATAGGATGAGAGTGGACAAGAAAAGGAATTGTTATCCGGAGCACTTCATTGATCAAATTAGAAGAGGGTTGGGGAAGTCCCAATTCTACTATGAGTATAGTGAGATTGAGGATCTAATTAGTAATTGTGTATCTTATGCCAAGGTCAAAGAGAAAAAGGATAGATGGCTCCAAATCCTCATAGAAGAAGAAAAGAGAAAAAAAGTTGATGGCAACTATAAAGGAGAATATATTGAAGTGCATGTTTGGGGTTACAAAAATACCAAAAAGGTGCATGTTTTGGGTTACAAAAATACCACTTCTTTGGATTCAAAGAATTGCCAAACTCTAAGGCTCTACGAAGAATCTTTTCCAAGTGCATGCAATGGTCTTTAGTGAGATCATCTTGGTAAACCACCATAATAATATCAATTAAATTAGAAAATGCAACATCCATTGCTCTTTGAAATGTGGCTCCAAAATTAGTTAGACCAAAAGCCATTCTAACATATACATATGTACCCCATGGTGTTGTGATTGCTGTCTTATATTGTTTAGATTCCTTGACTTTCACTTGGTTGTATCCTGAAAATCCATCCATCATTGATAGAAAATCCAAACCAGTAATTTTCTACAGCATTGCTTTCATGTTCGGCAAGGGATAATTGTCCTTTAAATAAGATATGTTTAGATTTCTAAAATCCACACACAATTTGATATCACCATTCTTCTCTTTCATAGGGACCAAGTTGGAAACCAAAGTGAAATGTCTGATTGGCTTGATTATACCCCCATCCCTAAGTTTAGCCAATTCTTGTTGCATTAGATGCCAAAACAAGATTAATTGGTCTTTGCTTTTTCCTAAAAGGCTTAGCATCAAGCTTTAGAAGAATTTCATGCTGAAACAAATCTTCTCTTTAGGCTTTCAAATCATCATAAGACTAGGCAAATACATTCTTATACTTTCTTAATAGAGCAATAAGCATAGATCTCACCTTAGGGCTCAACTTCTCTCCAATATATACCTTCTTTGGTGATGCATTAGTGCCTAGATTGATTTTCTAGGTCTTTTTCATGTATAGGCGTTGGTTTTGCCACATGTCTGTCAATTCCATCAAAAGCTCTTTTCAGTGCCACCAATCCATTTGGGAGCTTGTTTGTTTTTAGTTGAATAGCGTCATTCCCAAAAAAAGTATCTTTTCCATCAATAGTTTCAACAAAATCTCGAAAATCAATTTCCTGATTTTGATATTCATTAATGCAGTGCAAGAACTTAAGCAAATCTTGATCATCATGGAGAATTCACCAATAGTGAATGTTTTCAAGAATTGAAGGTCTTGTTAGTACTTCAACTTTTGAAACTCCGGTTAGGGTTATGTGCTCAGATCTAATTGCTATATTGGCTAAGAAATCAGCCATGACATTCTTCGCTCTTTCAACCCAATCAATTGAAAAGGCATCAAACAATTCTATGGTGTCCCACACAACAACCCTAATATTTTGAGTCTCTTCTATTTTGATGCATATTTGGCTTTATAAGGAGTGGATGCACTCCAATAGAAACAAAGACATCTTGGCATGAAAGTGGTCCCATAGGCTCACCATGACTAGGCAAAAGGTTATAGTGGAATCCATATGGCATAATAGCACAAAAGTGCAGTTTAGAGACTAACACAAATTGATAACCTGTGCCATGAAGAGCGAATACGCTCTAATTAAATGATGCCACATGGATGTGGGCAGGGACAACCATAGGAATGGATGGAGCAAGCATACAAAGGCCTAAGTTAAAACAATTGAATAAAGAGCTCAATTGGTTACAAGAGCAAAGGGTCTGGAAAAGCATTGTCACCCAGGACATTGGAAAACAACTTAACGCAAGCAACGGGTTCGACCAGTCAAAGTGAAATTAGAACATTAGGGCACAAACTAAGGTTGAAGGGTTTAGGGTTTTATGTTTATTGGACAAACTCTTAGAAATTGTACAAAAACCCTAGAAATTGCAGGCTTTGACAATGATTTTGTTCCTTTCATGCCTAGAGTAGTTATTTTCCTTATAATTGACACACTAATCTAAATATTCTTATATCTATACAAACTTGTTTGGCATATCCATTTTTTGCTAAGGCAACTTTCGAGTCATATTAATGTGGACTTCCGAGCCAAATCTTGTGTATATGCCATGCAACTTGCCTCAACTTTTGAAATGAATTCGATTCCCAAATGGGTTTTAGGAAAGCTTGACATCTCTAATCTAGCATGTTTTCTTGATAAATTCATGCTTGGTATTTTAACTTATTGTCATTGTTCTATGGAATTTTGGAATAGGGGAATGGGGGAACCAAGGACCTTGATTTGGGATGGTAGGGGGATGGTGGTTGGTAGGGTTTTGTTCACCCCTAGCAATGTTGAGGGGTATTGCCCGGTGTAGGGGTTTGTGAGTAGTGGCCCTAACAAGGTCAAGGGGTAGTGTCCCTTGAAAGGTTTTGGGCAATGCCTTTGGTGTGTATCCTATTGTAGCATAGGGTGGCGTCAAGGCACCCCAAGCCCAAATTCAACCTTTGAGACCACACGAACCTTCATGGTGCATGCTATTTTTATAATTTTATCACTATGGTTTCTTTGGCACTAAGTCCTCACTATTTTAGTATTTCTAACCAAATCTTTATTCTTTAGAGAACTAATAGTGATGCAAAAGGATCCGATTGGCCTTAATGATAAGGGCCATGCAATTTTTATAGCTTTTTTTGAGTGCTTAAGGTGTGGGTGGGGTTCATCAAACTATTAGGATTAGGGTTGGTGGGCTAAATTTAAAAAAATCCTTTTTTTTAAAGTGCTAGATGTGGTGGATGGCTGCAGGTTTTTAGGATGTGGCTGAGTTTCTTGAGGGCCATGGGGACATCCCAATTGCCCTTTAGTGTCCCTATCAAGGGTTTGCTTTGGAAACATCTCCTTTCTAAGGGAGACATCCTTGGTGGTCGCATGGTAGAGGGACATTTCCTTGCCACCTTAGGGTCTCAAAAACATCCTTGCCTCCAAAGACAATTTTTTCTGTGTGCTAGCCAAATTGTCGTAACTTTTTATGCGACTAGAATTAAACTTTGACGTTTTTTGAAATTATATTTCAAGGGAATGATAATTTTGCTGGATTTGTGTATCTAGGTGGTTTTTGGAAGTATCTCTTATATTTGGTCTCATGTTTCACAAGTGGGTCAGTACATGGTGGACGTTACTTTGAGGTATTGCCCAGCCTGACTTTTTAGAAATTATAAGTGATAATAAATGACTTTGTAATATTTTATTGATTGTCTAAATAACTTCACAAAGCTCTCTTAAAAATATACTCTAATAGTCTTGAAGTTGTGAAATTTAGCAACATTGAGCATGTACCCAATACACATTTATTTTATTTTATGGTTAATTTCATATGTTTAATTTGTTGGATAAATCTCATAGTTAACTAAAGTAGAGGGCTTCAAGGATATATTAAGGACACAACTTATTTATTTCTAAGTTGCCGGTTCGGGTACGGGACGAGGCACGGATATGGGATACGGGTACGCCAGTACGGCGATTTTTTTTTCCCTGAAATACAGTACGTTTGGGTACGGCTGTGTAATATATATATATGCAAAAAATTAAAAATATACAAAATTGTAAATACATTTGATAGTATGATATAGTATACTTCATCAATCATCAGTGATCAATTCATCATTGAATCATTGATCAATGGTAGTGATAAAGATAAATGCCAATTGATAGTTCAAAATTTCAATATTATGTCATATATCATATATGTCTAAAGTCACGATTCAAATGGAGATCATTACAATTACAAACTTACAATGATAATAGGGATCTGACGATAAACCATCTAGTTATTACAATATTGAATTAATGTCAATGTTTATACTAAAATAAATATTTTATAAATCCAGTAAATTGACAAGCAACATTTAAGAAGCTGATAATGGAATAATACCTTTGAAATTAATTTGAAACCCAAGCTAAAACAGATCACAAACTACTGCCTGGCAGCACCTTGGGAGTGCCCTGGGAGTGCCTGGGAGCGCCCAGGAAGGACCCACAGAGAACCTGGGGCTGCCTGGGCGCTCCGAGCCGCTCCCCAGCAAGAACCCGTGCCCAAACGCTCCAGGAGCGGGCACGCCGGGCAAAAATGAAGAACCTGGTAACATAGATTTATTTAATAGTTATGTATATTTAAACTGTTTAGATCTATGCCTTGACCTTCTAGTTAACCAGTTAGGGTTTTACTGTTTCTCCAATCTTAGGAAGTGATTGAGCAATGACAACCAGGAGGTGGGCTTGGAAGCAGTTCATTGATCTAGCTCTAGAGCATCCTAACTACTTTGTTAATAGTCCCATAATTAGAGAACTCAGTCTGAGTTGCAGAAACTTGCCTGGACTTACAGATCAGAAACCTAAATGCATGACTCACGGGCAGAGTGCTCACTGAATCCGACTGAGTTTTGTACAAAAATTGGTGAGTGTCGGACACAAACTCACGAGTCCTGTTCCTGAACTCAGCTGCATGAAAAAAGACATTCTGATCTTTAAAACATGATCTCAGAGGAGTGATCGGAAAGCCTTTGAAGGTCAAAATTGAGGGGGGAAAGTATGATTTAGGTTGTATTTGGCTATTTATGACATGTCCATTGTAAACAGTTCAACAATTATTAATTTTGTAGTTATACAATGTATTGTTTTTGAAACTTTAAAATTTCAAATTTCGAGTGTTTGAGGGTCACCCGGTCATATGACATGTAGTATTTAAATAATGACAAACTGATGCTCAGAGTAGATTTATGTGCTCTCTAAATGCATTAACTTTTGTTTGTTTTTTCATTTTGTGCAACCATGTCTATTTTTGGCAAGATTTTTTTGAAATCCAAGTCTGAGTCAAAATTTTGGGCTGCAGAGTCTGAGGTTTTCAACCATGGTTACCACTTGGAAAGGGCTTCTTGGAATAACTCTGTCAAAACTTTTGATGAAGAAAGGACAAAGATCAATTTTTATTGAAGAATGCAAATGACAAAGCTTCAAAAGCAATCTTTGAGATTTCTTGGAATGTAATATTTACTTGGTTGAATAATTACTTATAATTTTGGCGACACCTTTAGTGGGTGACATGTGGTCTCAAATCTCTTTAGGACTTTGCCACTTTTATTTTGTTCTTTTATAGGTGGAACCTGTCCTCTAGTTTGCACATTGTATGAGAGAGCTTAGCTTAACAATATATCTTTATCATAAACCATATAAATGATTAGGGTGCAATGACACTGACTTTAATCTTGTGGTATCTTTCTGTGCCTGCCACTCTTCTTATTTGATCCTTCACTGTGTGCTGCATTGCTATCATGTGCATATTATAATGCATTGATGGTCTAGTAGAGTGTTGCACAACTTACACAAGATTGGTATGCCTAATCAGATCAAGTAACTAATAGGATGGTGAATTGTGGTGCTTTGAACTGCATCTGAAAGTTCTGGATTGAAGACAGCAAGGCAGACCTGTGATGGATTACTGAGTGTGAAGTTCTTTTTGATATTGGCTGTTCACATTGCTATCGTGTAAATACTGTAAGGCATTTTGAGTTTAATATAATGCAACACTTTAGGTTTTACAAGACTGATAATACCGATTCAGGTCCAAGTCCTAAACATGACGGTGAATTGGGTTTCTTTTAGCTGCATCTAAAACTTCTGGATTGAAGATACCAAGATAGAGAAATGTGATGGATCATTCACTATGAAGCTTGTCATCAAGGTACATTTAAAGTCATGCTATTGGTGTTGGTGGATGCTAATTTGAAATAATGAATATATTTGTTTTCACTCCAAGGTCAAAAGGCTGTTCTTGTCTACTTTTTACAATATATTATAAGAATGGTGGTAATGAAAATAGTGGGTTTTTTGCATTTTGATAGAGCATCTCATTCTAGATGTTAAATCAAAATTTGGAATGGATGATTATGGTTGTCCAGTGATAAAATAGCAACTTAAATTTTTGCTTCTTGGTGTTCGAGAGTATACCATTTTAACATATGCTCCTATTAATGATATTACTTCCTGATGATAGTGGAGGATAAATGTAGTTGTTATGGAGATCATGGATCTTTTGATTATTTGCCGATATTATTGCTACTCTTTAGGTTCTAGGTCAGTGACTTAGATGCTTGCTTTTGATATCCCATGTGAAGTTTAACTGATTTGTAACCCCTGGCAATTAAGTGCTTCCTTTAGGTGATAGGAATCAATTGATGGTTCAGCTGCTTCATCGAGTTAGTAAGAATGCCCATGCATTGCATTTAAAACTGAGTGTTAATTGCACCTTGACATTTAAGAAGCTGGAATGTGTTAAAACATTCTGGGCAATTTCAGAAGGAAAGGGGGGACCTGATGCAAAGCTCTGAATGCATCCTATAAGTTGGAATTGATTAATTGATGATGGCCTATGCGATTGCATTGGCGAATCATGTTCAGTTCATGATAGTCTGTTATGATGAATGTTTATATGTTTTTGATCTGAAAGTTACAAAGTCTCATGGTTAGTCCAAGTAGAGGAGGTTAAGTGTTGATCTTATGGTCTAAACAGACTGAGCATGTGGACTACTTATAAGTTATGGATATGAAAAATAAAAAAGTGACTTAGATAGCTGGGAAAGGCTGTTAAAGTAGCTTTAAAAATAACTAATTCTGAATATGTTTTGGTTTTAGGGTATTTCCGATGCTACCACTAAATTGTTTCCCTTTCTCTGCATATGAGCCTATTTTGTGGCCTTAAAATGCATTTTCTGGCAGGGGAATGGATAATATTTAGCAGGTGATGTCCAGTATTGGTTTGACTTTTCTTGCCTGCTGTCTGGATATTGGACATATCATACAAATTTATAATAGTATATAGGCAATTCTATTATTGTTTAAGAGGTTATTTTATTAGATTGTAAGGTTTATGAGTCACTCTTGAGAACATAGTCTTAGGATTTGGTTTTTCTTGAGATTAAAATGCTCAAAAGATTAATATTACAAATATAGTGAATAATGCTTGTCAGACATGAGTGGTGTGAGTCTTGATGGTTGCTCTTCATGTTAATTGGTGTCAGGATTTACAATCATTAATTTGCCTAAATTGTGCAAATATTTCAGATTCCTTCTGTTTCAAATGTACAAATAGAGCCGGTTGTTGTGCAAATTAACAGACTGGATCTAGTTGTTGTGGAGAAGTTGGGGTTTGAGACTGACACGACACAATGCAGGTAGCTTGTCAGAATTCTCAATTTTGCTGGTCACAAATATATCTTGGTTACTTTTAAATTGTATTTCATATAAATCTCGTTTCCATTAATACTTGTATTTTTACCCTTGTCTTTTACATTGCAGTACTCAGCTATCTTCAAGCACAACAAAGAGTAGTGGATATGGATTTGCTGATAAAGTATGTTTCAGATTTGAATTTTTCTCTTCAAGTTTCATCTTAATTTTCACATGTTTGGAGCCAGGATTGTGACATTATTATGAAATTGTATCTGCTAGCTTCCCAAACCTATAATCAATGAAAATTCATATTTCACAAATCGAAAATTAATAATAGGGGTTGCAGGAATATCTTCCAACATGGAACAAATTTGGTATTCTAATCCCAACTTTTCATGAATTTGACTTACTCTGTAGCAGCATAGCTGTTTCCAGTCTTCTGATACATGTTGCCTCTGAGTATAGGATGCTATTTTAAGATCTTATAATGTTCTCATGAATACAACTCTGACCTGAACTTTGCTTTCTTGTCATTATACTCTTTACTCTTCTGTTATATGCCTTTGTTTAGCAGATTCCTTAATGAACTAAGCAACGATGATATGACAAGTTATATGCTACTGGTCTATTTTTTCCCCATCGTTTTTTCAGTGTGTTTGATTATTTGTATATACCAAATCATTCAGTGTTAAATCTCTTGTCAGACATGTAAATATATGCATGGTAGTTGTGCATCAAATTCAGATCTACATATTTAATAAATGTCTTAAAACATTTTCCAACTGGAGACCCATGTCAATGCCAAAATATTAATGTATCATTAGCACATCTTGTAGGTCAGTGGGCTGTAAAAACTGTTAATGACAAAACATAAATATAATTTTGTCATGGCTTTGACTCATGGTTTTGGATACCACTTGATGCTTTCTTTTTTCAAATTTCCTATATATTGGAGGCATGGTATAGTGGATTGTAATGTTTCTTTGCAGGGGTTCACATGTAGATGGACTACTGTCAGAGGGATAAGTAGATTGTATTATTATATTTCATCTTTTGAGGATAATACAAGTTTGGGTGTCTTTGGGGTGGAGTGTTTCCCATAAGAGTTTCTCCATGTATATCTAGTCTAAATTTTTGCATATTATTAGTTTGCTGATTTGTTATATCGCTTTTTCATTATTTCATTAATATAAGTTTATTGGCTTAATCATATAGTAATTGGATTAAACTCAATATTGTTCATTATTCCATTGTGCTATTTACGTTATATTTCAACTACACCTTGCTGCAAGTAAACCTGTAGCATGTGCTTGACTGTGGAACATTCCTAATCTGAACACCTCCAGCAAATTTTGGATCACACTTCCACAACCACGATGCTTTTGGTCCTCAAAAGCTTGAGGACATAATCAAATGTGTGAACTTCTTTCCTACATCTGTTTGAGACTTCCACTTAGCTTTATTTTGAATTGCTCCTTCTCTTCGATCAGCCATGTTTCTTATTGTCCTTACCATGTCAGCCTCACCTTTGTATCAAGAATGGCATATTCCTCCAAGTCACCCATCTCTTCTTGATATGAAATAGACCATATATTCTGGCAATTCCAAACAAAAAACATTCTACCTCATCTGCCAAATGATCTGAAATGGACCAGATTGTGAGGGTTTAAGCTTTTGTAAAGGCCCTTTGTAATGTCCCCTTTTGGGATCACCTTATACTTTGCCCTGAAATCACAATTCTAAATGAAACCAATAGCAGATTATAGTTAAAGGTATAATTCCTACTTAATATTGAGATGATGTAAGTCTGGTTATGGAAACCAGCAACCATGTTAGATGAATATGACATGAAATACATTTAACTCTAAGTCTAGGAAAGATTATATATATCAATATAATGAGTCTCAAGGACTATGTGGGCTCAACCATAATCAGGAGGACGTGATGAGGTGCCCCAAGTATCCTCTACCCTAGGTCCAACAGCAGGACCTTATCCTCTGTGGCCTCATGTGGTCCTTAACCATCATCATGTGGTGGTGTACCTAGTGAGGGCTTTACACCGTTCCGCTCCATCATGCCAACCCCTCCTCTTATGATTGAAGATCCCTCTTTATTTACTTCAACAATGGATTCAAGCGGGGATATTTGGGAGGCTGCAATAGGGTGTCTTCGATCCTCAACCCTAGGCCCAAGGATAGGACCTTATCCTCCGTGGCCTCATGTGGTCCTTAACCGATGGTTCTTAACCATCATCATGAGGTGCCACTCGTAGTGAGGAATTATTCGTAGTTCCCCCTCCTTGCAGTCCTACCTCATCCCTTCATGACTGATTATTGCCAAAACCAGGATCATATCACTGTTAATAATATCAGAAAATATATGCTACATAATATGCTATTATATCAGTGTTTAATATCTATATTTATCTGATTAAATAAACATCATACCACAGAATCTGATTATGTTGTTACCCTGGTTGAATTTGCTGTATATGGTGTAAGAGCTTATGCTGTGGGTTGATCACTTTACTGCTGTCTATCCCTGCAGATTATGTATATATATTACTTTTGTATTCTATCTATGATGATTTTATATGAACTTATCTGATTATGTTTGCTGCTGCACTCAGAAATATGTTACAGACTTCTTATTTATTTCTTCCTCCATATCCCAATCTGCTTATACCTCTTCATCCCTAAATCTGCTCATTATCCCCTATTCCTTAATTCCTTCATATCAGGCTTTATCAATTTATTCCATGGTTGATGCTTTCTTCAATTGATGCCTCCCTCTTATGTATCTTCATGATGTGGTGAATAGTCACACCCTTATTATTATTGCATCCTTTACAAAGGATGCATCTTTTCCCTTAACTGCTGCTCTCTTTAATTGCTGTTTAAAATTAATTAAATCCTATTTATCTTAGTGCTGCCTTTATACATTGAATCGCTGCTGCATCCCTTGATTAATTCCAGCGATGGTCTTACATGCTAAAAGGAGTCAGCCCAAGGTTTAATTTAAGATAAAATACTAATGTGTTATTGTTGGGATCTGAGTGCTGGGTGCAGGATATTGTAGTTCCTTCTATATATACATTATTCTATGTTTACATATTTATTTTAATATATTATATATTTCTTATTTTATTATTATATTTATAAATTGAACTTTATTGTTAATATGTTTATTCTTATTTTATTATTATATTTAAAAATTGAACTTTATTGTTAATATATTTATTTATATATATATATATTTTTAATATTTATAGCATTATATAATAATGAATATAATTTTTTTTCCTAGATAAGTGCTGTCATGGGGATAGCTCCCTTTTCATTAAGTTCAAACAAAAGATTACATAAGAGCCAGTCAGGTCATCTATTGACCCTTCATTTGCAATACAAACATAAAGCCTTTTGAGAAGGCAGTAATTCTCTCTATCTGAGAGGGGGAGAACAAATCCCCATTCTCACTCATGTAGTAGCTGAATGTTCTGTGTTCTTCCTCAAAAGGCCTTCCTTGAAAAGAGGTAAGGCCTAAGAGGAAACCTTTTTCTTCCTCACAACAGCAACATGAAAAATCCCAACAATCAGCTCGGTGCCAGGTTTCTTTTCAATTGTGTCCAGCCAAGTGTGAACCATCTCCTTGTGGGCATCCGCAACCAAATTGTGGGCGGCCACCTCCTCCCAAGTCTTAATGCCCATCATTTGGACAATGTTTGTGAGCAGCACCTAGTAGACATGCTCGTCATGGATATGGTTCGCGTTCCAGTTCTCCTCTCCACAATTTTTAATTAGCGCTTGGATAGTCGCTTCGTCTCTTGCTTTGAACAGTCACCAAATTTGGGCTTCCTTTGGCTTGGCCTCGCACTGGCAAGATACAACCTAGACCCTATTTGCAGCCATTTGATCTTCTGTGCATAACTTACCCATCCATGCCACCATTTAAAAGCCTATCTCAAGTGCTTGAGAATGGTGACCACGACATGTGACATTGTACATCTTGCAGACTTGCAACCCATAGGAGGATTCACGATCCACCCCTCTGATTGTCGTGCATGGTGGGAATCCCGGGTTGGAGGAAGGCCAGCCTATGTGGCATCTGCGGATGAAACTAGAAACCAAATTGGAGTCAATTTGAAATTGTCTCCGCCATCGAATAATAATGAATATAATTATAAATATATTTAAAATGTTAATATTTATATTTATATTTTGATAGTATAATTATAATATAATATTTTGGACAAATTGCTATCAGAGAGGATAGTACTCTTACTATTACTTTGAAGCACCATATTACATATTTCAAACTTAAATTTTGTATCGACCCTATATTACAAAGCATATTACATATCCAGATTTACTACTTTCTTAGAAGATCTTAATATCATCAGATGCTTTTGTTTTGTTGCTGGCGTTTTCTTCCTCTTCGCCTCTGTCCATTCTTGTTCTGTGTTACAAATCTGATTTCTCAAAGGGGGGTTGAAGATGCCATCGTGAATACCTATTTTAACTGCTTAACAAGCTCAAGCTCTTGAGATTGATTTTGCGCATCCATTAGAGAGGGGGGAACTAGAACATTTTCTTGAAGCGTAGAGGAAGGGGCAGCATCTTCTTGCTCAGAGGGAGAGATAACATAGTGATGGGATTCCACCCCGTCCCACCAAGACGACCTACTGTTGGGGGCAGCCTTGGCCTGATCCCTCCCACATTGTGTAGTAGCATGTTCAGTTGCAAAACATTTTTTGCACTTGAAGGGAATTTTTTTGTAGTCTATTGGTTTACACCAGCTTGTTGCCAATTTTGAGAAAAATCTCTGCCAGGAGACCTGTTGTAACATCCATTTCAACACAAAGACGAGCAAAAGTCGAGTTTTCATAATTCATTGTTTCCTTTGAGATGCTATGGTATTTGCCCAGCTTGTTGCCAGTTGCCTTTAGACAATCAATTTCCCAAAATTGTAAAGGAAGGTAAGGTAAACGAACCCACAAAAAGGCATAAGAAAAAGTCTCTGTTTGCGGATCGAAAGAAGGGAACCAAGGTTTCATGCATAAGAAGTCTCCTTGGAAGAACCAAGGCCCGGTATTAAGAATCATTTCTTTATCTACTATAGACTCAAATTTCAGTATGAACCATTTGCACAAGGATAAATACTAACTTCTTCCTCAAGGAAATCTTTCCAGTTCAAACTTATCTAGGAATGCAGATTAGTTAGTTTTGGCCATACCTTCATAAATTTGCATACAAGGGTGTGGGGTTGTAAAAATTCCTCTAACACTAGCAAAGCCACCCAAAGAAATTTCAGGGGTAGTCAAATGACACACAAAGAAAGGTAGTTTTTGTATTGCCTCGCCATGAGAAAAAGGCGGGCTGGAGGGCACAAACCCAGGTTGTGTAGATGGACCCACACTCTTTGTTTCTCCGAAACTAGGGCTTCAATGTAGAGGGCATCCTTGTATTTTTTGCCGGTACATCCAACCTGCAGCGACCCCGCCAAATTGCTTGCAGTGTGTGAAGGGCATGCAGTGTAATGAAACCCAAAAGGATCGTATCCTTTGGAGTCCGTAGGGTGAGCAGCAAATGGAAGGGCAGCGGCGCACAACTTGCAGTCTATCCACTAATCATAATTATAATAATATTAAATTGCTAATAATTCTTTTTATATTTTTAATATGTATTTTGTTATTTTTTTAATTTATTTATTTGAATTTCCATGCTTTATATCTTAGTGTTACAATTTCAAGGGCATGCCACCCTTGTTGTCTCTGTTTCCCCAAGCAGACCCAAACCATGTTACTGACATGGAACTTGTGCTCTGTCCAGTGCTGATCATGCCTTCTTTTATACATGAGTTGGGACACTTTTAGTCTCTCTTGAGACCGGAGGTGTATTTGACTCATTTTCTCCAGGAACTTTTGAGCTTTATCAACCTTGGAGTCCACACCTGCCCCTTGGTTGACTGTTCCAAATAGATATCAAGTGGTCTCAGCAGCATAAAACCAAAACAAGCTGCAAAAGGCAAAAGATTGAATAAAGAATGAATAAAGAATGAATGGCCTTGTTATATTAGTACTGTTTGTACACAAACATTAGTAATGATTATAGCCCCTTGGCAGCTATACCTACATTTTGTAAACAACCTCTGTGTGCCCATCCATTTGAGGATGGAAAGTGGTAGACTAATTGACTTCATGTCCATTCCCTTCCACAATATGCACCAAAGCTTGCTCAAGAATTTAGCATCCCTATTGGATATGACGTTTTCTGGAATTCCAAACTATATCTATATATATTGAAAGAATAGTTGCATTGCATCACACTCTGTCAATGTGTTTTTGCAAGCTATCAATACACATTTTGCTTAAATGATCCACAATCAAAAAGATACAATCATTCCCATGCTTGGTCTTAAGAAGTATTCCAACAAAATCCATGGAGATGCTTTCACAAGGCCTCTAGGCATGGGTAATTACTAGTACAGCCCTAACTTCCTATTGTAGGGCTTATTCACATTGCACAATTGACAACTATGAACAAGTTTTGCAACATGAACTTAAAGACATGGCCGATATACATATTACTGGAGATTACTTACTGTTTTAGACACACCAAAGTGCCAAGCTACATATGTGTTGTGGGCCTCAGACATCAATAAAACTCTTCTCTCTCTTGGCACACAAAGTATACTCACCTTGTACAAGAATCTTTCCTGAAGGCAGCACTCATGATGAAGCTCAAAGCCTTCATGTTTTCCACTGCGTATTGGTGTGATGTACATCATTGAAATTTCCATTGGATTCATAATCTTCCACATATACATCCTGATAAAAGGGCTTCAACTTAGACAAACTACCTACAATGGATAAAAGAGGTGGTCTTGACAGCATATTAGCCACCTAATTCATTACAGCACATTTATATTTTACCACAATATGGAAACTTTGAAGGAATACCATCCATTTGTAGTGCCTTGATTCCTGCAATTTTGTCTATGCTTGCAAGTATTGCAAGGGTTTATGATTAGTGTGCACCATGATCTCCTTTCCCATGAGATAATGTTTCCACTTCTTCACTGTGGAGATTGAAGCATATAATTCCTTGTCATAGGTGTTCTAGTTCAACACGGGTCCCTTGAACATTTCAAAATGATAACAAATTGGCTAACCTCTTTGCAAAAAGCACTGCACCCATAGCAAATCATTGGCATCTATCCTTACCTCAAATTTTGCTTGCAAGCTGGGTAAAGCTAGAGCTGGTGTTGTACTTATCTTCTTCAACTCCTCAAATTCTTGCTACAGTTTGTTGCCTCAATGAAGCTTTCTTCTTTTGGGCATGACTACATGTAATGGGGCAGTTACATATGAGAAATTCTTCACATTTCTTCGCTGCACCTAGAAAGCTCCCAGTCACTCATTGTAGTGGGCTTTTGCCAATTAACAATGGCTTAAACCTTGGATGGATCTATCTTTATCAGCTACCATGTGACCCAGGTACATCAAAGGGGGGATATCACACTTCTTACCATTCAACAATAGTTTAATTTCCATCAAAATCTCAAATACCTTCCCAAGATGAGACAAATGCTCTTCATAAGATTTACATATGATTAATTTACATATGAGAAATTCTTCACATTTCTTCGCTGCACCTAGAAAGCTCCCAGTCACTCATTGTAGTGGGCTTTTGCCAATTAACAATGGCTTAAACCTTGGATGGATCTATCTTTATCAGCTACCATGTGACCCAGGTACATCAAAGGGGGGATATCACACTTCTTACCATTCAACAATAGTTTAATTTCCATCAAAATCTCAAATACCTTCCCAAGATGAGACAAATGCTCTTCATAAGATTTGATTACTAATACTGCATCTAAATAAATGATAAAATAGGAATAATTTAAGGGGTTCAATAACTCATTCATAAGGCGCATAAAGATGGTTGCTGTGTTGCACAATCCAAACAAAAGAACCAATCACTCCTAGAAACCTTGACATGTCTTGAAAGTTGTCTTCCATATGTCCCGTTCTTTGATTCTTACTTGATGTTATCTATACTTAAAGGTCCATCTTTGTGAAATATTTAGCATGCTGCAATTGATCCAATAGCTCATCAATTCATGGCAGCAGATATTGGTTTTTTTGTGGTTATCTTATTCATTTCCTAATAATCAATGCACATCTGCCAAATGTTTCTTTGGCACTATGACAATGGAAGTTCCACATGGAGAGGTACTAGGTCTGACCACCCTTATTCCGACAATTTCTTGAGCTGCTCTTTGACTTCTTGTGCCTCAATTGCACTTTGTCAATACAACTCTAAGTTTGGTAAAGCACATTCAAGCAACAACTGAATTTCATGTTGTATCACTCTCTTGGGGGCAAGCCCCTTAGGTTCTACAAATAACTCAGAAAATCTACTCACAAAATCAGTCATGTCTTGCTTCTTTTGATGAGTATATCCCATAGTTCCACGGGGACGCGCCCCTCCTGATAAATGAGCCGTCTCGGAGACGGGGACATTTCCGAGACACAGAGACGTCAAGGAAACGTCCCCTCGCCTCCCCCTGCCGTCTCCTCGTCTGTCTGTTGTCTCCTGAACGTTTCCTTCGAAAGGAGACTTTGTTGCGTCTTGGAGTCTTCTAGGCGTCTCCAAGACTCCAAGTTTCCCACATCCCCTATTAAAATAATGATTTTTAAATTTTTTTTAAAAAACAAAGATTTACATAGTTAAATTTAAAGTTTCATATAAATATAAATATATTATATTATTAAATTTTTAAGACTTCACTCAAGTCTAAAGTCAAGTGTAAATTAATTTTTTTGTTTTATTTCTCATTTCTACCCGTGCGTGCCTGTGCGACTGCATCTGGAGACTGCGTGAGAGTTTGAGAAGTGTGAATTGAACCAGAGGAGAGCTCAAGATTCATCATATATCTTTCAAGGGTGATATTATTTAGCAGGTATTTTGCATTTTATATGATTTAGGTTTTTATTTTTAATTTTATTTTTCATTTGAAATACCCACGAAGGATAGTCCAACAGCCAGATGGGATGTAGAGCCAGAAGAGCCAACACAGATAGATGACGATGCTACATAGATAGGGCTGGTTGGTATTGGTTTAGATGAGCTTGAGGATTTGGGGTCCCTGTCCGACAGTTCCAGTGATGAGGAGATTGGCATGGAGCTTGGAGTTGGAGATGATTAGATCATTAGAGGCATTAGGCCATTAGCTATTTAGTATTTTGTTTTTGAAGTTTGAAGTTTGAACACTGTTGTGTTGATAACTTGATACTTGATTGTAATTATGAATCATGACTATGAAATTCTGAAATTCAAATTATGAAACAGCTAGTTCTCGTTCCAATCACAATGTCTATTAAGTTACAAGTATATTTTCATTTTGGTTTTCATTGTTTCAATGTTTACTAGTTCAATGAAATCATTGCAATGTGTTTAAACTCTAAAATTTACTTATTCCTTAGGCTTTTACAGTTATACATCTTTTTATAACTAATTTTTCAAGTACTATATGTATTTCAGTGCATAGCTCACTCGCTGCCCCCCCAGTTGCCATCCCCCCGCCGTCCCCTCGCCGCCCCCAAACTAAGGCCCCTCGCCCCCGAAATCTGTCCCTTGCCGTCCCCCCGTCCCCGTCCTCAAAACTCCGTGGAACTATGGTATATCCTTTGTTTGCTCTCCTATCTGATAAAATTAATACTTGAATTAATAATAGAAATAACAATGCATACTCAATAGAGGAGTAAAAGTATATCTTTGTTCCCACACAAAGTTATTAGAGAAATAAACCAGAGATTGTTGGCCAAGTATCAACCTACTTTCCTTGATAATGCTAAGGCCATTTCAAGGACTCAACGGTTGCTGGGAGAACACAACTGTCTATCAACCGACTCCTATAACTACCCAAAAGCTGACAAACAATTAATACATAGTTAGATACAACCATATTAACAAAAAGCAATATATTGACTACATCATCCACCCTAAAATAAATATTCTTCTTCTAGACAACAAAGAAAACAAGTAAGCATCAAGTAATATTAGGTAAGACTTTCCAAACTTGTGATGGTCTTGTAGACAAAGGAGAACCTTGATGTTGGTGCTTCTGACTAGCAAAGAATAGAGGAGGAAAACTAGAAGTACACATGGAGCGTAAGTAGAACCAACATATCTGAAACACATGCCAATGTAGGGAGAATGCATTCCAATGGCCATATAATTAAATAAACAATGGTTGAGAGCCAAACAAATAAGGAACCCAATCTAATTACACAATAGAGTCGAAAAATGCTTCACTCAATCCATCATTGAATCTATACAAGCCTGTAGGCATTGCAATATTATTCTCATCAAGAAAATTTTGTTCAATATTCCCATATGCAATTAATATACTTTCATTCAATTTCTTAGCTTGTTGGAAGGATTTGTTGTTGTTACCAAAGTCATATTCTAAGGAAGAATCAATTATAGAAGAGTGAACAAATATAGTAGATTGGAATTGATAAGTTGTACAATGAACAAAAGACCAATCCCTTCCAGTTAAATGATTGATGGCAAGGCAACCAAGGTCAATGGTAGAGCAACTAGCTTCAATCGTATAGTTAGGGACGCCATATGGTATAAGGGTGATGTGAAATTGGGATTGGATTGTTTGTATGGAAAGGAAGAACTTACTATGGTGTACATTAGACAATGGAGGAGTCGTATGGTTCAAGTTTGTTGCCTTGATTGTCGATGAAAGGAAGCTAGTGTTGGTCATTTGGTGGGTAAGGAAATAGTAGGTTGTATGGTGATGAGGCTCTCAAGCCGTATGGTGGTGAAAATATTTTTTAGTCAAATCGTATAGTGCAAAATGTACAACAAAATTTAAATACAATAACCTCCACTTTTTAGGTCATACAATGTTAGTAGGATATTGTATGATAATACAAAATTTCAAGTGTACAATAGGATCAAGAAAATAAAATTACATAAGGGAAGGACAACCTATGGTAATGTCAAAATTAGGACGAACAATGAGGGAAAAAACAAGTTGTACGACAAGGGAATACATAAGTTGTATGGTGAGGGGAGACATAGGTTGTATGATGGTATTAGGGGGGTCTTTAATATTTAATTTTCTAATATTTAGCTTTTCCACCCCACACAAGCTGAATTTTCCCTATATTTTTTCTTTTTTTTTCCCCATTTGGGGCCTCCTTTTTATGTTCCATTTTGACTTCAATAATTTTTTTCTATCTAATTTGCTCTATAGTATATTTCTCGTAAATTCCTTTTGAAGTATGTTATGATTTAACTTCAATGTCATGTGGAAATATCTAACATGAGCATGGTCCTTTGTAACATTTATTATCACAATGAATATTCGTAAGCTCCAAATTGATTATTTGTTTCATATTATAATTTTGAGGTACACCTTTGTTAGTTTGGAAATCTTTAGTGAAATTGTTAATTTTGAGCTTACCCAAACTTTTCAAAGTATTTTTCAGAAGTCTATTCACACTAGATCCACCAACAATTGTATTCGCAAGAGTCCTTCCAAGGATGTCCATGTGCACCACCATTGGTTTCTTTTCCATGTTAGATGTTAGTAACATAGGATCAATTGCCTGGTCTCCTAACAAAGGAGGTTCGATTGGGTCTTTGTTTTCTCCGTATTCTAAATGGGTCATCTTATTCTTCTCAGATACAATACTGGTCATAACATTTTGGAGTTCAAGAATACTTTGTAATAAATCCACTACTTCAATTGGTATGATAGTTTGAACCGTTGAAGTACTTGTCTTGTAATATTTCTACTAAATTGTAGTTGATTTGTTATTGTACTTGCATTTGCATTTGAGTGGCATCGCTTGTTAGCCATAGCATTCTCCACTTCGACTCTTGCTTCATGAAGTCTTTCTTTTTTTGTATGTGGATCCGAGTACACAACCTTCTTTGTTTGGGCTTGAGTAATGGTCAATACTTTGTTATGCCTTTCTACATCAATCATATTGATATTGGATTTTTGCTTTGGACAGCTAGTTTCTTCATAGTCTCCAGGTTTGCACCAGTTGCATAGTAATCCTGTTGTGCTTTGGTTTCTATAGTAGTCTCTTGCAAAGTGTTCCCATTCATTACATTGTTGATATTGTACAATGGGACGACCTTTAGAGTCATATTGTATCCTACTTTGACCTCCCCCTCTTTGATATTGGTAAATGCTTGGAAATGCATTATTATTATTTTGTAGCTTTGATGGAGTGTTAGGTGGAGTGGATTGGTCTCTGTGTAAAGAGCACTTGTGTGCACTTACTTCTCTTATTGTATGGGCATACTTTGATTGAATGAGCCATATCTTGACAAATATCACAAAACATATTTCTAAGACAATTATTTTTGATGTGACCTTAACCTTTACATTATGTGTACCAAAGTTCTTTGCTTTCTTTACTGGTTTAGTGTTTTGCCTTTAGTTTCTTCGTCATCTGCATCATATCTCTTCTTAAGGCTTGCATTGTTCTAGATTCATTTTCGCTAATCATTTGAACTTTCATCTTTGTCCGTTTTCCTTTTGACATGGGAGGACTTTTGTCCTCACTTTCCATACCTATTGCTTGATTGTGGGTTTTTGCATAAGAAGAGTTTGGTATTACCTTTATCTCTTTCATAGTGAAGGAGTAAAACCTTCGATGAACCATCTCTTCTTTTGGTCATCTATTGGGTCCTTCTCTAACTTTACTAGGAGTTCCTTGAGCCTATGATTATAGTCTCTAACATTCTCATATTTGCCTTGCTTCATATTATATATTTCAGCTACAATTTCATTATCATCCCATAGTAGCTTGAACTCCTCTTCAAAAGATTTCTTTAATTTTTCCCAAGTAGTTTGTACAATTTGATTGCTATATCCCTTTGAGTGGTTGGGAAGGAACAATACCAATACACTTTGTCATCTTGGTCATTTGCTGCCCATTTGTTTCACAAGTCTTGCAAACTAGATCTTTTGACCCATTACTAGTTAATTTGGGCAGCTTTTGCCTCTAAATGTTGGGACTTGATGGTGGAGTTACTGGTTTTTGCTTGTGATGCAACTTCAGTGCTTGAACCTATTTACCACGTTGTTTTGATTCAAACACTCTGGTGCTTCTCTTGCACTGTTAGCCATGTGAGAATCCTCAACTCGGTCCATGTCAATGTTTTGCACACTTGAATTGTTGTTATGTTCTCTCTTGTACACCTTTGGCCCAAGAGTTTTTGGCTCAGTTCCTTCAATCACCAATTCTTCTTCAATCAACAATCCTTCGATGCTTCAAAGGCTACTCTTGTAGGCTTTTGACAATGAATCTTTAGATTCTATCTCTTGCACTTCTTTGTTTGAAGGTGGTTGTATTGAGTTTTCCACTTGGTTGGAAAGATCGACCCATGCTTCGTCGGATAGTGGTTAGTGCCGTGTTATCTCTTCCCACTTTTCCTTTGTATGATTCCTTGTAGTGGGAATTGTTATGGTTTTCTCAACTACAGCTTTGACATCAACTCACGCTTCGACTTTGGACTTCTACGGTTGGAGTTTCTATGGTTTTTCCCACAATCGTCTCCTCCTTTCTCTTAGTTCTACAATCCTTAAGGACTATCTATCTCTTGATCTTGACCATGTTGTGGTCTCTTCTTGCCATTATTGGGGTCTAAGGGCATGAATTACTTAAAGCTAACCTGATTTATTTTAAGGCAATGACAACAAATGCTTGCTTTCCTATTTGATAAAATTAATATGTGAATTAATAATAAAAATAACAATGCATACCAAATAGAGGAGTAAAAGCATATCTTTATTCGTACACGATGTTATTGCAGAAGTAGAGCAAAGATGGTCAGCCAAGGATCAATCTACTTTCCTTGATGATGTTAAGGCCATTTAAAGGACTTGACAGTTGCCATGAGAACACAATTGTCTATCAACTGATTCCGTTAACTACCCAAAAGCCAACAAACAATTAATACATAGTTGGATACAACCATATTAATAAAACATAATAAAGGCATTGTATGCTGACTAAATCCTCCTTGTAGTTCTTTCAACTTGGCCTCTGTTTGTTCTCCATTGCCTATCAGCATCAACAAAGCATATTTGCCACTAGCGTTGATGAAATACTTGGCCTTTGTAGTGTTTACTATGGTGATTTGAGTCTTTTTCTGCATTGCACTCAATGTGTATGGCATCCATTAAGGACTAGCATATATTGATTAGGCATCCTCCAATATGTAACATCCCTAGGATGCAAATATTGACTGTCGAATATCACTCCACATATGTCAAGTGGAACTACGTTTACTAGCACTGTGCCCTTGTAATTAGAACCAAAAGAGAACTTGATGCCACTATTTCTTCACCATGATCTCCACTCCATCATTAAGTCAATCAAGAGCACAAGGTTGCAGGTGATCTGTTACTTGCAGCCCTAACTCATTCACAATTTTCTAAGAAGCTAAATTGACTTGAGAACAAGCATCAAAAAGAGAGTCTTCCTTCTTGTCTTTGATACGGATTTTGATGTGAAAAAGCTTTATCATCTCTACCTCTTTCACTTTGTAGATTTCATTAGCTACACATGTCTCCTTATGCATGACACAAAAGATCATCTAATTTGAATTAGAATCTCCTTTAATTGCTTTACCCAGGTTCATGCAATTGTGTTGGCAACCTCCTTTGTTATTTCTTCAAGATAGTTTCAAATTTGCATGAGGCCTCCAACGTTTCTCTTTTGTGTGCCCTTATTTATGACATGAGCATGCTGAGATTTTATAATGTTTGCTTCTTTCCTTCTATATAGTTTGTATTGGCACACTTCTTTTACTTTCCCTTGTCTTTTTCCCTGTGTTTTTGTCCTCCTTGCTTCTTTGCCTTATCTTTGATCTTGAAGGAAGATGCTTTCTTCTTGTCCAATTCAACATGATGGGGCTAAGCACATGCCTCATCAATATCTTGAGGGTTAACCATGAGGACTAGTGTTTTCAAGTGTCTCAACAATCCGCCTATATATTTCATTAACACATCTCTACCAAACTGCGCTGCCCTCTTCTAGAACATACTGATACGCTCCTTTACATTTTGACCTTGATACTGTTGAAAGTAGTTCCCTTGGATTACATGGCCTTCTTCATAACAGTTGGGATAAAACTGCTCTTAAGGAATTTCTTGAAATCTTCCAACCTTAAGATGTAAGCTAACTTTTCTACATTCAAGGGATAATGCATAGCTCTCATACCATGTGGGAGTGTAGGTAAAGGAAATTTGTTGATGAGAAGGGAGATGATGAAGGCTGAAGTACACCTCCATTTGGGATGAAAATAATTTCTTTCCCATATGGCTGTATGTCAAGCTTCACTTCAGCCTTGAAAACACTTTGAGTGGATGTCTCTCTTCGTTCTGGTTCCAACTTTACTGATTCACTTTCTTCTTCCTCATTTTCAACTATTCCAAACATTTGGGCAAATGCTTGCATCAAGCTGTCTATTGGATCTATCTTCCCTAATGTACTAGAGTTTCTTGCCACATTTTCCCTCCAGTCTTATGAAATGGATTTTACCTTCCTCTTCCTCTCTAGTGATAGCTCTTACAACCCTAGTCCTTTGCCACTTGATCTCGTAGCTGGCATAAACATTCTACAACCTTTTTCAACACTAAAAAGTTTGCTCTGATACCACTTGATCTGTGATCGCTGGGTTTATAACCCTAAATACACATTAAACACAAATCCTCATAAGTTAGGTCTACACCTAACAATCTCAGCATGGATTGCCCTAATGTTTCATCAACTTGCAGCAATATAAATATTCAAATTAACATAAAGAAAATTAGACAAGTTAAGGGCTCACAATAGGAAATTTTTTAAAATACACAACTCAAGTTTACAATTGGAAAAAACTTAAATGGATGAAAAACTCCATGAAGGGCATACTACAAGCATCAAATTCATTAATCTAGTTTCAGTACATGGAGATTAAGCTGTTACAATGGTTTTAAATGAGGGTGTACATTAATCTTACAACCTCCTTTGCATCCACTCTGCTCTTGCACTTCACAAGAACCTTGAACACTGTTTTCCCTCTGTGATCCAACAATGAGAGTGTCTTGAGCCAACCAAACTCCTCAATCATCTTATCTGCTGCCCTAAATCCTCTCTGAACCACAACCAAGTTTGGAAGAGGAACAGTTGCTCAAACTGTTTGCCCTAGATATGTGTGGGAAACGAAATGTGACCTATGTTCAAGCCATAATGGTCTCCAACAAGAGACAAAAGATTGTCACCCAACAAGTAAGTAGAAACATTGTGGCTTTAGGAAGAAATGATCAACCCACCTCAAGACAAAGTGTTAGAATAATATTTCTCTCTTTAGTTAATCGTCAATAGTTAATGTATTTAGTCTGTCTACAGTAGTAGGTAGTTAGAAGTAGGTCATTTCTTAAATGACTACAGTACTGCTACAGTACTTTGTAACTACTATATAATGTACTCTTTCTTGAGTAATAGATATCACATTTTACCAGTTCACTTTCTGAACACAAAGTGGATGCTGCCCAAATTGATGCTGCACCAAAAGAAGTATATCCCAAAAATTTCTTTTGTTTATTCTTGACTTCCAATCGTCACATTTCCAAAAAATTGAAGTGCCTGCTATTTGATCTTGGTGCAAAATAGGTGTTAAGCCAACATCTTTAAGTTTTTTATTTAACATTGTCTGAGTAAATCAGGCAGCCCAGTAACTTAGTTTTTAATTTTGTAGGTTACAAATTTTCATGCTAAATATCTAATTAATGTTAACCATTGTCTAAAGGCTTCTATTTTGTTTTCACACTTATTTTAACTTTTAAGTGTGTATATTATTTGTTTCAGTTTTCAGTTCACTTAAAATATCTTTAGGTTTGCTACCTTTTGCCTCTATTGCTATATGATTTCTATTGTAGCACTCTACTGCTATTTCCTATCAAAATATTTTGTATGCCTTTTGGGTGGTTGTGTGGATGGTGCTGTAACAAAATATGTGTTTCAGAGTTGCGAATCTTTTTCTTTGTGACTGCATTGTTTGCATAATTGATGCGAAAAATTCTTTCAAATGGGTTGCTCGTTGATTGCCATGGTTCTTTTTTGGGTGATGATGGGGTGTCTCTGGACTGTGGTAATATACCATCTAGCATCCCTCCTTTGGTCTTTTCTTAGACTTTGAAATACAAATACCATTTTTAAAATTTTTATTAGGAAGATAAGCTAGGAATATAGTCTTAAGGATGCACACATAAAGGCTTCCGATGGACCCACAAGGATTAGTGCAGATTATGGCTAACATCAATGCCCTCTATGTTTGTTGCTGGTGTTCTGTAAGGTTACAGGCTCATAATTCCAACTAAATTCTTCATACCCAATATCTCCTTAATAGATGTGATATCTTGGTTGTACCGGAATTGCCTACTGAGTAAATATAAGAGAAAATGTGGATGGTAGCATGTCTATTTGCTGTTATAATAATAGATGTCTGAGTTGTAGGGTAGTTTCCTGTTGGTATGATGGTTGTCTTGTCCGCCATAGTTGCATGCCTAGTTATGACAAATGGGTTTAATATGGCATCCTTGTACACATCTTTTCTCCTTGTAATGGCATATCATTATTCACAAATAGCCTAGAAAAAATCAGGAAATATAGAGGATAATGTATAGCTGTTTAGCTGTCCCAATTCAAGCTATTATCAGGTTAATTCTACTGCAAATTAATATCAAAATCATTGCAAATTTGTGATGTCAGATTAATGACAGATTATAGACAAGGCCTCTATGTGCACAATAATCCTCAACAATCAATATCCAATTTATCACAAACATTTCTACAACTCTCTTTCCCTCTCGGCGGATATGTATGTATCTAATATACAAAATGATATGAGTATTATGGAAATTTTTGTTTAGAATGATTGTCCCTTCTGAAAACTGATTTTATTAGAGAAAGCATGTCCTCCTAAAGTTGGCCGTAGAAGATAGGTAGAATGGTATACCATTTTATCAATATTTGACTTTTGGAATGCATCTGGATGCTTTATTCAGTGATCATAAAGATACATTTAATTGGTCGTTTATGAAGCACTGGTCCTCTCTTGGCCGAGACATCTTTATTTTGTTTAGGGGTGTGCTTGACTTCCTATACAAGATCTCAGCAGCTGTGAGAAGGATGAGGATATTTGTGAGGAAGCCTGTGATATGGGAGGGCTGGAGACAATATCAAGAGAGGAAGATTTTGGCGATGATGGCTGATATAAAGGCGAGATTGAGTAGATTGGAAGCTATGCAGCACAGAGAGGTTGTTGAGTTTGAGGTTGCAGCAAAGACATGCCATGAGGAAGGTGAAAATGAAGAAGTGACCAGTGAAGAGAAGATAGCAGCAGAGGATGGAAAGAATAAAGATGTAGTTGTGGTTGTAGCGATAGAGCTTGAAGATGTTGCAGCAGATGATGATGAGGGAAAAATTGCAGCAGCGAAAGAAGAGGTAAATCTTAATTTTTTTGAATTTAGTGATGAGGAAGTTGATATGAAATTGCATATTGTTGAGGTGAATAAGGAGCTAGTGCAAGTAGATAGAAAGAGAGATCATATGGTTGTAGATTGGTATGCGGATGCTGCATATTTGTACATAGAAGCTGTAGAGGATAGTGCAGGGGAAACTTGGTGGAGGCGGTTTGTTTGTGGTGGGATTGATCCCACAAAAGAGGTGAGAAGAGAAGTGAGTAATTGGAGGAGGATAAGAGAGAGCCATTGGTGGAGGAGGATGGTTTATGTTGGATGTGATTCCACGAGAGGAAGGAGGAATAAGGTGCACACTTGGTGGAGGAGGACGACAAGTGTCCCGGCTAAGTGTTGGAAGAGGCGGAGGAAGAAATTCTTTTTGTCTAAATTAGCGATGGAGTTCATTGCAGGTTGCATTTAACCTGAAAGAGTAGTCCCACTACTCAACTCCATTTTGTGAGCCCAAGCTCATAAATTTTTTCCTACCTAGCATGTCTGATGCAGGAGCATCCGGGCGAACTGGCGATCTGCATCACCCAAAAATTTCTATTATTTTGGTTTGATTTCAATTTAATGTTGCATTTTTGGAGCTGTGGTTGATTTCAGAGATCAAACCAATTCAGATGCGGTGGTCGATTTGGGGCGAAAGTTGAACGACATTGTTGTCATTGATTGACAAAATGTTGTGTTTCAATTTTAATTCTGAACAGTATACCATATGATTTCTCCAAGAATTTGGTTGTCAAAATGACTGTGGCAAGCATACGAGTTCTGGCAATTGTTGAATAAAATAAATTCATTTTTAGTAATTAATTTATTTAATTCCGAAAGGAGGAAAGTATGGACTTTGGTGTGGAAGAAAAGAAATCATTATGCAGCTGGAATGTGATGGGACACAGGGAGGAGTATGAGATAAAATGAATTAAAAAAAATTGCAAAGAAAATAATTACTACAGGAAATTGTATGGGTATATGACCTTAATGAAATTCAAGAAATTAAAAATAAGGAAGAGGAAAAAAAGGCACACACAGTAGGGATGAAAAGATATTAAAAAAATGCAGACAAAGACAAATTAAGAGCAGGCTGTACCACATAGGAAGGAAGATACAATGAATGAAATCAGACTGGAGATGGAAGGAGAGGGGTCACATGAGGGAAAGCAGAGGGAAGAAAAACAATTAAATTGAAATTCAAGAGAAAAAAAACCATGCCATATATAATCATTTAACTTGCAGAAGGAAGAGAAACAGGTCGCCAATAGAGAAAATGGGTGTAATGTCTGCACAAAGAAGAAATGTGTAGAGGTCGCAGCCAAGAGTAATATGTGAAAAGTATGCGAATGCAGATTGGCAAAGAGGAAAGTTGTGCCATGCCAGTGAAGAGATGAGAGCAGCAAAATTAAAATGATACACAGCATTACAGGTTTGTGGGCAGAAATAGAGAAGGGAGGCAACTTGTTTGGAAGGCAATTTAAATATTTTTAAGGTTCAGCACTAAAAGGCAGAACAGGAGGAGTTGGCCAAAGGAGGAATAAGATATATGACAAGAAGTAATGTGAGTAAAGGGCATACAAGAGGAAGTTTGAAGAACATAAAATTCTATAAAAATCACGGTAGAATAAAAAATCAAGGTGCTAACTATATGGATTATGTGAAGTGAATGTCAATTGGGTTTGAGTGGAGTTTTAAGAGGAAGTGAACCAACCAAAGTAGAAGAGGATAGAGGAAGCACAGAATAGAAGAACAAAGAATTAGAAATCTTGATAATATTGTTAAATTTGCAAATTGTAAATGTTGGCCTCTGAACATTGAACCAATAAAATAATTTTGAATCACTTTTGTAATTGCTCAATATTATTTAATTTTGAATGTGTGTTGCAATCTTTGTTTTGGATAAAGTTTTAAATTTGGGGTAGAGTATTTTCCTATGCAATTTGTGTTTTTGAATGTTGTTGAGCAGCGAGAGGGAGTACCTCTTGCATTAGATTGATAGATATAATGCCCAAGGAAAGAGCCCGATCACAAGCATCACCATCTAGAACACAAACATCTTTTCCTTCATGATTGATAGATATAATGTCTGAGGAGAGAGTCTGATTACAAGCATCAATATCTAGAACACAAGCATCTTTTCTTTTACTCTATCTGGCTATTTTGACTTAAAGCCATTGCTTTGCTGCATTTAATCTTACCAAAGAAACGTGTTAAGTATTTACTGAAAGGCAGATCAAAGATAGGCTATAACGAAATGCTGTATTAAGCTAACAAATGAAGTGGTTATAATGTAATGGAAGGATGGGGTTAAATGTTTTGTAAATCATGCTATACATTTTCCCCTTTAAGGGAATCATAATAAGAAAAGCTTCTTGAATGATTAATGCCTATATTCTTAATCAGTGACAATTCAAATTAAGAGCTTTGATGGTAAATGGGGAATATTCCTAGTTTGAATGGAAAAAAGAAACAAAGTGTAATTGGGTGTTATTTAAATCTAACAGTGTCCTTTTCTAGTTAATGGTTAGGTGCCCTTATTATTCCTTTAATAATAAACAATCTTTTTATTGTGTTTACTATTTTAGTAATATTTTTAACTTTAATTTTAAATTGTTCAGTTTTAAATTTATACTGAAAAGTTCTTCTGGGAATATTGGGAAACCTGATTTATCCTCTGTGCACTTTTCAAGGTCCAATGCATTGTGTTTTAATTAGTAATCTGTTTGTATAGGGTTAATATTTTGGTTTTTTCTGCCAGATTGCAGATGGTATGACATTACAAATTCAGACAGTTAATGTTATGCTGGAAACACGTGGAGGTGCAGGATGCCATGAAGGAGCAACTTGGTAATCATATATGAAAAAACATTAATTGTATGTCATGTCCTTTAATTAGACTCATAGAGTACCAAGTTCAAAGGTATTGTTTTGAGAATGGCTTTTGGGATTTTTTTATCTTTCACTACATAGTTCATCACAGCGAAGTCATATTGTTTTACAGAGTAGTTGATAAATATGTGTAACATGGGAAGAACTACGTGTGTTTGGTACACTGAATTCAATTGGCTGCAGTTGATGATGTGACCTTCAAATTTGTGTCATTGGTTCTAAATCATGCCTCAGACCTAGCTGCTAAAGAAAACATAATTAAAATTTTAAAATCCAATTCCAAAGATCTTAATAGAAATTATGTCAGTGCTCATGATACCAGTTGTGACAAAATCCAGGAGACAAGTTTTGCTCAACATAATGGTTGTGGAATATGACACAAATATGTGATCTCTGAGAGCTCCACTTCCATAAACACATTAAGATGGGCAAAAATCGTAGGATATAAGTCTAGAAACTATTCTGGTAACTTTCTCAGATACAAAACATTGATCTAGGTGTTTACTACTGTGGTATGTTATTTTAATGGCTGATAAATTTGAGCTAGCAGAAAACTTTTTCACTGCTTCTAGGTAATAGAATTGATTCATGCTGATGGAATTAAAAATCATCTTTCTCAATTGTGAATGTTTTATAAATGCTAAAAAGACACTCATTCCTTTCATCATTGTTGTCAGACTCTTAAATATTTCTTACCTAGCTATATAATTTGAAAGAAAATGGTTAATATTGCCTTCATGGCAATTATCTCATTTTTCTCCTGCAGCGGATCACAGGAACCTTTATGAATGTATTCTATTAGATTAATGTGGCAGGAATTGTTTTTGTCAGGATGAGGAAGATCAGTGGCTAATGACCTCCATTGCAATAAAAATATCAAAATTATTATTATATATGCTGTACAAGAGAAGGGAACAATTACAGGAATTCGCAGACTTGAAAAAATGAGTCAACAGCTAATAGAAATTTCATAATTGGTTTCAAAGTTCTGTGTAATTTTGTGTCTTCTTGAAAGATTCGATGCCCATGAATTTCTGTGGTCTTCATCTATAGAAGGTGTAAACTGTAGTTTTGACAGTGGTACTTTTGGTAAATGTCATTAGTTTACATGAATTTTTTTTAATTGGTAAGTCACTTATTTTCAGTGTTCCACGGGGTTTCGGGGACAGGGACGAGGGGACGACAGGGGACGCGTCTTGGGGACGCAGGGACGGGGGGTCTAAGTTTGGGGGCAGCGGGGGGGCGGCGGGGGAGTGGTGCGCTGAAATACATATAGTACTTGAAAAATTAGTTATAAAAAGATGTATAACTGTAGAAGCCTAAGGAATAAGTAAAGTTTAGAGTTTAAACACATTGAAATGATTTCATTGAACTAGTGAATATTGAATATTGCTGCTTGTAGGATATGCACAATATTGAATATTGCAATATTGCAGGATATGCACAAGATTGAAAAATTAAAAATTAAAAATGCTTTGCCTCTGGTAGTACATGTCTGCAAAATGTGGAAGCACGGGCAAGCATGTGAACTGTTTGACTGAATGCAATCATGCATTCAGTCAAACAGTTCACATGCCTTGCCCGTGCTTCCACGTTTTGCAGACATGTTCAGTATTGTACCCAGCAGTTATGAAATCAGAAAATCAGAAAATATGAAAGCCCAGCAGTACCCTCTGGCTCTCACAAATTCACTGTCTCCAAGTTGTTCAAGTCTCAGATTTACACACGCACAAGAAGAAAATGAAAAGTAAAACAAAATGAAAAATTTCAATGATTAACTATAGTAGACTTTGACTTAAGTCGACTCATTAGGGTAACAAAACAATATTAAAATTTAAAATTTAACTTTCTTTGTTTTTTAAATGTAAAAAAAATTTCATTTTTTATGGGGGATGTTGGAGACTCGGAGACGTCCAGAAGACTTGGAGACGCCTGGAAGTCTCCTTTGAAGGAAACATTTTGGGGACGGCGACGAAACGGGGGGACGTTTCCTAGGCATCCCCGCATCTCGGAAACGACCCTATCTTGGGTTCGTCTACTTTTTTGTGTGTGTGTGTGTGGGGGGGGACGCGACCCTTGGAACTATGCTTATTTTTAAATTCTAAGTTGGTATTGGCCTATGTTGCTAGTTTGGGTTTGGCAATTCACCAATTTTTTTGTTTTTGTGGGTTCAGTACAACTTGTGTTTGACCATAGAATCTATATGTATATTTTTTTTTGATAGGTAAATATGATTATATTGATAGCAAAAAATTAACATAATGCCCTTTCAATGGTAGAAATGTCTAGAGACGCCCGTCAAACACAGCTACCCCAAACCACCCAAAATGGACACCCAAATACAAAACATGAACAACTAGACCATTGACCAACACCGTAACCAACGGCATCACCAATCCCGCCAGACCCAAACATGGAGAGCCAAGAACCAAAACGAGGAGACTGCTACCACCTAGAAGCTCAGAACGCGCCAACCACCCAGCTAGAGGAACTGAGAAAATTACCCGCCACCACCAAGGTTCGTACCAGACAAAATTTATCTTCTTTGCACCCGCTACCCATCCACCTCCACACCGTTAGCCACCAAGAACTCCCTAAAAAGCCATCTCCAATCCACTCCACCTACGGGCTTGAGAAATAAGTGGTGCTTCAGGAATATCAACCCACACCGCACTCACTCACAATGCCTTTGCAATGCCTCACCCTTGATATCCAGTATGAATGGATACTGTTTCACCCTCACCCCAGGAAGGAGCGACTTGTGCATGTCCCTTGGCCAAGGTAACTCGACCCCCAACTCCGCTATGATCACGATGTCCATTACACCTTCCAACAGACTCTCCCATACTAGCTTTCAAACAATTAGCAAAGTCATGGCCTTCGGGACCTCCAGATCAAGCAAAGCAGCAACAAAGCGGGCAACAATGTCTGCATTTGTGCGCCACCTCTCAGTTGTCATAAACTCCTCACCCAAGAGCAGCTGTACCGCCTCCAAGACCAGAATGTTCCAATCTTTGAAGACGGACTTCAATCTACCATGCCCTATCTCCCTGAAAAACGCCCATAACTTTCTTGTCGATTGTAGATAGATTGGCATTTCCATGGTTATAGGTCCCATCTGACTATCATATGCCAGATTTAAAAGCCAAAGGCCCCCATAAAACATGCAACGTTCCATCAACAATTATGCCACCGCCATCAAACAGACTCTCAACCATCCGGGAGTTGTACAAACCATCCCATCCAAAGCCGCGAACACCGCACAAGCATTAAACATCCATGCTTCAAAAGGTACACCGTCGTTACCCTCCACAACCGTGCTGACCAGGCACTATGCTGTCCGCCATTGACAGCACCAAAGAAACCGAGCCTCATCCACCTGGCAGCCGTGGGACTATATGTATTATTTATTAATCGTTAATTTATTCTCAAAATAAATCAGGGAAACCGGATTCACCCCAAAAATGGCCCGATCCTTGTCCCCGGGGGATGGCAGGGGATTGTCCCCTTTTTTGCAAATTTTTCAAGAAACGTCCTTGAAACGGGGGACGTTGTTGACTGGATGGGGGGTGGTTGACCAGTCCCGGGGACAGGGGACTTGGGGACAGCCAAGGGATGAGGGATGGGTGATGGGGAAGGCCAGGACTTCTAGGAGTCCCTTGGCCATCCTCGGGACAGTTAGCCATCCTAGAAGTCCCCTGGCCGTCCCCAGGATGGTCAACCGTCCCCCGCATCAAAGCATGGTCAAAACAAAAAAAAAACACATTTTCATAGCAAGGGAGTGTGAACTTAATTATGTCCACCCATGAAATAAATTGGTGCCACTGCTTGTTGTCTTGAAACTTTGGATAAGTGTAACTGATACAATTATTCAATATTGGTTTATGTATTGAGGTGCCTACATGAATTCTAGTGAATAACCCAACACTCAGTGTTTGTTCTCAATGCTACTGTGCCTCATAAATAAATCTCACAGGTCTTACTCTATTGTGAAGATGATACATAGCGGCCCTGGGACATCTGATCATGCAAAACAATAACATGATAACTGTGCAGATTATTTGCCTAATGCAACTCACTATCATTCTCAGAAGGCTGCACTCCCTTGTTCTAGTTATCGATAAACAAAAAGAATATCATCAAAGTATTTGTTTTCTTAGTTCAAAATCAAGCTTTCCATTGAATAACTTCTAACTTATTCATTAAGATCAATGCATACCCAATAAACCATATCGACTTGAATACAAATGTTATATGTTAATGTTCTATAATTTATATTATGCATGCCTTATCCATGTTATCTATTGAATTTTTAAAATTTTCCCTATATTTTTATATAGCCATCCCTTGCCATCTCTAAATTTGGCCTAAAAAATCGGAAACTTGGGGACTTGTGCCGCTGTCCCCTGCTGTCCCCATCCCGGAAACTTGGGGTAACCTTGAAATAAATAAATATATAGTTAACTAATATATAATTTTATAAATATATCTATTAATTAGACTAATTAATATACAATAAACAATTTAGTAAATTACTTTGTTCTCCTCGGTCACATACCCAATTGGGCACAATACTAGAGTGGTGACAGGAGCTTGTTGGGAGCAGCTAGGGTGCGTCCTTGCCGCCTTGGGTTCTCTGCATACCCATAGGGAACTTGTGGCGATAGGGACATGCCTTGGCCACTCTTACGTGCACTTGCGATTTCTAGGCACGGATTTTTAAAAAATGTCAACAAAAATAAAAAGTATTTTGTGAAGATTTAAACATAAAAACAAAACCTAAAAAGTGACTTTGACCCTAAAACGTGCCCATTATATTTCTTGTTTGACAAAAATAAACATATTTTCTCACAAACTCTTCTTGTTTGGCCATTTTTGCATTTTGGAAGATTCATTGTATTTTTTGAAGGAGAAGGATTGAAAAGTGCTAGACTGAACAAAGTGATGAGCTCAATCTAGATGTTTTTGATGAAGATTGAAGACCAAGATACAAATATTTTATTGTATTATTTCAAAATTTGTAATTGTAATGATTTTCATTTGAATTGTCTTGGACATATATGATATATGATATAATATTGAAACTTTGAACTGTTGATTGACAATTTTCTTTATCACTATCATTGATTGATGATGAAGTATCATCAAAGATTCAAATGTCATTATTTACTATTTGCTATTTTCTATATAATTTTTTTTTTTTTGCACACATATATATATATATATATATATATATAAATATATATAGATATGTGGCCGTACATAGCCATATCATACCCGATCCTATATCAGATTCAGCAACTTAGACAATTTATATAAATTTCTAATTTCTAAGAATCTTAAATATAAGGGCCAAACATTTATAGAAATAAAACAATGTTTATTAGGATTGAACAACATAGTTTTTGAGTTGAACTCATGTACCTATATTTCATGAGTAATGGTTCAAACAAATCCATCTCTCATGAGCATGAATGGTTCACTTAGCACTCATTGCATCTAGGTGATGCTCATAGGGATGAAGCGTCGAGACTTCTAGAAGGTCACCCATCCCAATACTACACCGACTCAAGCATGCTTAACCATGGATTTTCCCCCAAGATCAAGCCTGCTTAGCTTGCTACCCTATTTGCAAAACTTTTATCAAGTGTTGTATATTATGAGCCATTCATTATAGAGGCCCTTTAGCTCATCCAATGACAAGTAGGATGTATTTTCCGTAGTGTATCAAATTATGATGTTTTATAAGGATTCATCTACATAATTTTCAAGTCAAACCCATTGACACATATATCATGATTAGTGGTTCAAAGTTCAAACAAATCAATCTCTCAATGGTCATGGATGGCCCACTTAGCACTCAAAGCATCTAGGTGATGGTCATAGGGGTGAAGCATTGGCACTTCTCGGAGGTCACCTAGCCCTATACTACTTTGACTCAAATGCAGTTAACCATGGAGTTTCCCACAAGAATAAGCCCACTTAGGTTTTTACCTCATTTGCAAGACCTTTAGCTAGTGTTGTGCATTATAAACCATTTGCTATAGAGCCCCTTTAGCTCATCCAATGACAGGGAGGTATTTTCCATAGTGTATCAAATTATGATGCTTTATCAAGATTCAACTACATAGATTTTGAGTCAAGTTAATTGACCCATATTGCATGAGTAGTGGTTCAAACTTTAAATGAACCCATCTCTCATGAGGATGAATAGATATGTGGATTTGTGATTCAAATGAATTCATTGACCCATATTTCTATTGCCCCCTACCATTCCTTTTATGGATTAATGTCTATCCAACAAAGTTAGGGTCCCACCCAACTTCTCTTTCAGCATTTTAATTCTCATAAATTTATTTGCTGGTATTTGACTTTGCATTTGCTAAAGTGCTTAGATCACCAAATGTGTATGGTGCAAAATCATATCAAAGTGTTCAAATTTCCAAATGTTTAGGGGTAGATTCATTCTAAGGAGCTTGGAATGCATACACATAGTCTTGTTAAATATGTTTGATAAGCTATTTGAGCCTCTTTAGGCAGCTCTTTCTGGTTTCTTTTAGAGAGCTCAACAAAATAGATAGGTTAGAATTAAACGTTAGTTAATAACAATATTTTATCATGTATATATGTAGTTATATTTATATTACCCATAGAATTAAATATCACTTGTTGATTAAGAAGCATTATTAAAATTTAGATTATTATTATAATAATTATATAAAATAATCATTGATAAAAGTGTCTTAAGGATTATATTTAAGAGGACCTTTTGGGTGTTAATGTATATATGGACAGGGCCTTTGGACTTGAACTATTTAAACAAATTGAATGATGACTAATTGTCCCAATGGTACTTACATTTTGGTCAAACCTATAGTTGGGGCAAGACACACAGTAAATCGGTTCCGAAATGGTGTTGGCATTAGGACTCTTCCTCTTTGATAGAGTTGTATAATCTGCATAAACATTAAATAACATCATAATGAAATCACAATATCACATTGCAAACTATAACATGGTTAACAAACTTTCTATTCAATCACTCTTAAACTTCATCTTGAAGACCTAGCTATAACTAGTTAAAATTGGGCAACTTTGGGGAATTGAGAGGTTCAAAAGGCACTACACTGGATAAGTGTTTTACAAATGGGGTAGCAAGCTGAGTGGTCTTGATCCTAAGGGAAACCCAATGGCTAAGTCATTTGATTAAAGTAGTAAGTAGTATTTGGATAGGTGGCCTCTTCACCCTTGTAATCATCACTTAGATGCAATGAGTGCTAAGTAGACCATTCATGCTAATGGGAGATGGGTTTATTTGAACCCCTATTCATGAAATATGGGTCATTGAGTTTGACTCAAAAACTGCATAGCTGAATCTTGATAAAACATCATAATTTGATACACTACAAAAATACCTCCTACTTGTGAAACAAAGCAATGTACAAAATGTATGGAAAGATAAAAAAACCTATGTTCCACCAAGTTTCCGGTATGGGGGGACGGCGGAACGGCGGGACGTGTTTCGGGGGCTATCTATATATATGGAAATTTCAGATATTCATATGAGTAATTATAATCATAACAATTAACATTGATAAAGTTAGAAATGTAATCACCAATCATATTGACAAATACATTTTAGAGTTGAACAAATTAATACAACAACTACTTAATTGCTTCTATAATTCATGTCAAACAATCAATGTGCATATGATATAAAATTTTAAAAATAAAATGCCCAAAGGCTACAAGTTTGCACTACAAATGTCAAAATGACAAAGTCACAAATGTCCAAACCATAGTAATAGAAAGTATGATGGCCGCCTCTACTCGACATCTGCCAACATTGCATCAAAATCAGACCCAGAGTTTGAGTCACTGCCAATTTTTGTCTTGCTCACTTTCCTCTTAGCTGCAATTTTTTTTTGGAATGTAAAAATGAACTCAAATGGCTTTGAAAGCAAGTTTTATGTTTCATTTTAGGCTTGGGAGGGCGTGGGGTCCACTTAGAAACAATAAAAAAATAAGCATTTTTAATTTTAAAGTTTTTTCTTTTTGTAAAAACTTGCTGGAAAAAAGGGGACGGCCAGCCGTCCCCGCGACATCCCCGGCGATCAGGGACGTTCCAAAAAAAAAGGAAACTTTTTGGGGACACCTGAAAAACGTCCCAAAGACTTCCCCTATCCCCGAAACGTCCCTGGTATGGGTACCTGGGAGCAAAAGGGTAGGGGACGTGTCCCTGTGTACCAATGAAAAAAAACACTTTAAGCCAAAAAGGCGGAACATAATATATAAAATGTAGGGAAAATAAAAAGATTTTTCATCTGAGCCATCGTCTTGCCAAACATGAGTCTTGTAGTTTGATTATATATTGCATTTAAATCAAGCCAAATATTATTTTCATCTGAGTCATCTTCTTTCTGCAAGAGTAGCTGCATAGTGCATACACAATTGAGGGCATCAAGATGTTTATAAATATCAGCAGAAAATGGCAAACATTTATGAAAAGAAAATTTACTGTTGTGTCAGGGAAGGGCACTGTGGCAGGCTGGAAATATTGAAGGCATGCTTTTTTAATTGACATACTTTATTTTTGTGAATGTGTTACTGTGGATATGACCAGGGTGTGCTGTAGGCACATTTTAGATGTATCCAGTCTGTACCCAAGTATCCCATGGGCATGCCGAAAGGGTTACCAGGACTCGGACACAGACCTGGACCTTTTTGGGACAGATACAGGGCCTGGGTCCCGTGTGCTGGGTAATGTAGGTTTTGTGTCAGTTGACTTTACTTTATTAATTTAGAGCTGCTTTATTTGATTTTAAGCATGTTTATATGGGGATTGGCTATTTTAACTTAAGTGTGGAGTTCATCAATTTCTTCGGGACAGATACAGGGCCTGGGTCCTGTGTGCTGGGTAATGTAGGTTTTGTGTCAGTTGACTTTACTTTATTAATTTAGAGCTGCTTTATTTGATTTTAGCCATGTTTATATGGGGATTGGCTATTTTAACTTTAAGTGTGGAGTTCATTGGTTTTCTTCTAAGCATCACAAAATGTTTATATTTATTGAACAGGACCCCTCCATTGGCCTCAATTACAATTCGCAATCTTCTACTGTATACAACAAATGAAAACTGGCAGGTGTGTTGAGTATGGCATTTCCTAGTTATGTCCTTGTGTCAAAATTATTGATTTTGATCATTCATTCTTTAAATAGTCAAAAATTGAATAGTCAAAATTGTGATCAATCTGCATATTGACTTGCAGGCTGTGAACCTTAAAGAGGCAAGAGATTTCTCCAGTAATAGAAAAAACATATATGTTTTTAAGGTATTATATCGCTCCTATTAAAACATATCTGTGAAATTATACTTTATGCCCTAAAGTTAAGAGTTAAGACGCTACCATGTGGGTACAATTATTTTTTCCTATATCCACTACAACTTTGATCTCGTTCTTTGTTGGTTGTTTGGATGAAAAAATGTGTTTCCTGTCAATTCTGCAGAAATTGGAATGGGAGTCATTATCGATTGATCTTCTTCCTCATCCAGATATGTTCAGTGATGAACACTTGACACTTGGTGAGAACAGACGTGATGATGACGGTGCTAAGAGGATGTTCTTTGGTGGCGAACGGTTTCTTGACAACATATCAGGGCAAGCCTATGTATATATGTTTTGTCTTTTTTTTTTCATAGGATTTTTGAATTGGTCACATTCATCTGAAAAGCATAAGTGAATGAGCTACTATTGAAATTTTATTTTGTCAATCACACTTGATCTATTCTGATTTATTTTGCTTGTTTGTGCTATCAGATTACTATAAAGAGGACTGACTACAATGATCCACTTGGTCTTGAGGTTCAATTGCATATTCCTGAGGCACTGTGCCCGGCATTAAGTGAGCCAGGTTTGTGATGGGTATATTATTATGGAAGATAGCATTTTGAATTTGAACTGACATAGAAATAAGATAATTTAGTCCAGTAAATTGGTTGATCCAGGAACATCAAGTATATGTTCGTTTGAGTTTTAGCTTCCGCTGAGATCAATGGTGACCCTAAAATGTTTGGCAACTCAATAAACATTAAAGCCTATGGTTTGCATTAATCTTTGAATTAACAGTATTCTTATCAACTTATAACATATGTGTGTCTAACACTTGATGGCATTCTTATATTCTTACAACCATTATCTGTTTAACACATGAAACACTCCTTTTGGAAGTTATCATACATTCATGATATAGATGTTGTTGTCTTTGTACAGGCCTCCGTGCTCTTCTTCGCTTCATGACAGGACTGTATGTTTGCATGAATAGGGGTGATGTGGACCCTAAAATCATACAGGTGTGATTTGTAAAGTCAAAATTAAATACGAACTGGTTTTTCCAGACAATGCACACACTTTTTCCTTGATGAGAAGCTTATTTACTTACCATCCACTTTTAAAAGTTTTGAAATGTCAGAATCCTGAATATCCAATATTTTGGAAAGGTGGAACATTAGTCTTATTTAGCAGTTTTAAAGACTGCTCTGAATTGTTTATTTATTCTTCATGATCCCTGATTTCAGATTTGTGGGTTTTGTTGTGGCAGAAATCTAGTGAAACAGCAAGTCATTCCTTGGTGACTATTATAGTTGACAACATATTCCTTTGCATTAAAGATGCTGGTTAGTTATCTTTTTGCTTTTGCATTACGAATTGATCAGATTCATGTTCACATTCTATGTATGGTGCACTTCGATTCCTCATTTGCAATTAAAACAAATATCAATATCCTGCTCAAAATGATAACCATTTATCTTGATACCTGATATAAAGTTGTAATGAGCACTCTTTCCTGATCAGAATTTCAGCTTGAGGTTTTGATGCAATCCCTACATTTTTCTCGGGTAAGTTTTTTATGTTGTGCTTACATTGCCACAGTTTTTGGTACTTACATTCTCTGTAGTATGAGTCATATTAAAAAACATTTCGTACTTTCAACAGGCCAGTGTTTCAGAGGGAGACGTGACAAAGACAATGAGTCATGTTATGGTTGGTGGATTCTTTCTTAGGTGAGTTGCAATTAACTGTGCAGCTTTTTGAGGGGTTGATTTGAATATATCTGCCTAAAAAATAAAGGAATAAGTACAATGTTTACTGTAATATAATACTTCACTTTATAATAAACTAATCTCATGTTATATATTTGTATTAATTTATATTTCTGATTAAAATAATAAGATAATATGTAATGATAACTAATCTATTAATTAAGTTGCTAGTTCCGATATGGGTATGGGTATGCTGGTTTGATAATTTTTTTCTGGGTACAAATACAACTATATATATGCAAGAAACAAACTCTATAGTACATTTGATACTGTGAAGTTGATAAAGGTAGTTGATAATTCAATGTTATATCATATATGTCTATGGACACATATTTCTCACCATTGCCTAGCACTATATCTTAATACCTTGCCATCATAGATTTCTCCCAATCTTGGGCAATCTGTATCAATAGACCTAAGTGTACTCATGATGGGCTTGTTGAAACTCAAGATTTAGTCCACATGATCCCACCAATCATCGTCCAAGATCAGTGATTTGACCATTTGGGCCTTATATGAGTTTGACTACTTCCACAGACTCCATTGATTACTAATGACTATGGTGCTCAACACCTCTTACACTTTCACAAGTCATTTCAAAACAATTATGTTTGAGGAAAATAAACTCTTAACAACCTAATGTAGTGTAAAAACTAAGCTAATAACAAATTAAAATTTAAAAAGTAAAAATATCATTTAAAATAAAAAATGAAATTTTATAAATTTACCTTTAACAACTCCAAATTGGAGAAGGTCTTGAAAAGGCTTTGTAACATATGATGGTTTGTCATGAATATTTGAATCTCTTCATTGTTGGTGCATGTTTCTTTGACCCACTTTATCTGAGTACCAATCTATTGCATTACTAATTTGAAGTTGTATATAATACATGGTATCCAAAAAATGTGCTTGTACCTTTCCTCAATGAAAGCACTTACTATATTGCATTTTTTTGTGTTCTTTGTTATGATTTGGACAATGTTCTCAACACCCATAATCTCTTATGGATTCAATGAAGATTTTTCCATCCTTCACTTGCCCTTCACAATCAGCCACCTTCAAAAACATTGCCTCTTAAGGGGACATTGCAATGACATTTATTAAAGGTTGGTTTTTGCAATTTTTCCATTTATCTAAATGGGCATTCTTGTTTCAACCCATGGATCCTTGATTGGTTTTAGTGACATCTCTACATAATTCATTTCTTTTGCCAATTAGGTGGTGCATGCCTTCTTAAACCCAAGACTTAGATAGCTAGAGAGTGTTTGATTGATTGCTAACTCCATTTTCCGCGAATATGGAAATCTCACTAGGTTGAAAACTTGAAAGGACTATCATTTGTGCAAATACAACATGCAGTGTATTCATCTGCATAGCCCCTTGCTTCATTTTGAAATGCCAGTGTTCCACGGGGACGTGTCCCCTCGAAAAAAACACCTGCACCTGAGACGGGGATATTTCCGAGATGGGGAGATGCCTAGGAAACGTCCCTTCGCCGTCTCCAAGTCTCACCGCCGTTTCCTCAACGTCTCCTTTTGAAGGGAAACGTTTCTTGCCTGTGTCTATTGGGGAGACTCAAAAGAAACGTCTGGGAGACTTCCAAACGTCCCCTCGACCTGAGGAAACTCCCAGATGTCCCCTTTAAAAAACATTATTTTTAGTAAAAAAATTAAAATTAAAAAGAGAACGTTGAAGGGCATCGAATCTCCAATCTCCAGGGGATTTGAGGATTCACTATTCAGGGTGCACACATACAGGTAAGAACTGAACCATTTTTTTTTTTGTTTATTCATATTGATGAGACGAAGTTAGGGTCTGTGCCCTCCACTATGCTCCATCGAGTGCCGGTATGCAAAATGTGGAAGCTTGGGCAAGGCACGTGAGCCTGCGTCTCTGCATTCCATGAGATGACATCTCATTGAGGCATTTAGTCAGACTCAGGCAGCTCACGTGCCTTGCCCAATCTTCCACATTTTGCATATAGGCACTCGATGGAGCATAGGGCCCTTGGCAGTTAATTTTTTTTAAATGTATTACAAATTGAATTTTTTATTATTTTAATTTTTTTATTCAGAAATTCAAATAACTAATAAGAAAGAAAATTTTTCTGTCATTCTTATTAGTTATTTGAAATTTTTTCTATCATTCTTATTAGTTATATAATATATAATTATATTGTTATACATCTTTTTATAACTAATTTTTCAAGCACTATATGTATTTCAGCACCACCCCCCCGCCGCCCCCCCTACCGCCGTCCCACTACTGTCCCCAAATTTAGACCCTCCGTCTACCATCCCGGAAATGCGTCCCTTGTTGTCCCCCTGTCCCCATCCCTGAAACTCCGTGGAACACTGTGAAATGCCTTATCCAATGGGCCTATTTTGTTAGAAGAAAGAGAGATTACTTATTCTTGGATATATGGTGTTTCCTAGAAAGGATGCGGGGAAGCCACTATTGAAGGATCCCATGTAGGTGGCTTGCTTGATTTTTTATTCACTAAATGATAAGATTTTAATTTTTCTCTAACTCATAGTACCAATTTGCTCTCTAATATATGTCATAAGTTTTTTGTTTTGGCAACCGTTTGTTCAGCTCTTGACAAACTTTAATTCCATAGCTAGTCATAGCACATAGGTGAGCTTTCACTCGATTATATGAGCGCTTATACTTAACTTTGCAGTGACTACAATGCCAAAGAAAAGCCTCACCTCTTGGAAATTGTTCAATCATCACCTCTTAGAAATTGCTCAATCATCATAACATATTTCCATAGAGGTGGTGTTTTATCATATTTAAATTTTCTGATTGCTTCTAGATGCATTGAATAGATTGCTATTATAAGAAAGGAAAAAATAAAAATAAAAATGCAACCCTAGAATAAATGAACTTAGAAATATAAAACAAAAGCAAAAATACAACTCTACAATAGATATAAACACAATAAAAACATTTGTTTTCTTTTCAAAATGCTTAAAAAAATCTTCAAAAACATGAAAGAATCTCACAAAATACTTACGTTTGATTGATAAATCTCCTTTGTGCAAGCTGCTGCACTAAGCGACTTTGGCACCTTTGCAATCCTTCACCTTTGAAAATTAAACAACAAGCTTCACAAATGCAAAAATGATAATTTGGAATAATATTGGTTGTTTTTTGTGCTTTGTGATTGTGAAATGAATGAATAATAACTATTTGGGCTCACTTTTAGGGTTTTTAATGTTATTAAATTGTATTTTTCAATGTTTAAAAATGGCTTTTTCCTATCTTAATTTTAGTTGGGACTGGTCTACATGTCACAAAACTACTAGGGCATGACCCTGTGGCCCTCGGTACCTTGTGGGTAGGTTTAGGTGCCATTGTAGGATTGAACGGGTTTTGGTTCAGGAGCAAACTTTGGTTTGTGGATAGGACAGCCAAGGCACAACCTTGCTGCCCCTTGTTCCATTTGGATTTTGTAATTGAGAAAATCTAGTCTTGTATTATTCTTGAAGAAAGAGAAGCATATTATAGATTTAGGAGTCAAACATAGAGAGAATGAGAGAACACAATTTATTTTAGGTGATTTGTGGTATCATTGTACACTAATAAGTAATACGGCTGGAATCCTGTCCAAGAATATTGTGAGTTTCTCTAGAAAAGGGTGGGATGATATAATAGGACTTGTGAGGTACTGTACCTAAAATGGAGCATAGTGAACTTGGTAGTGAATAGGGACCTTGATGTCTTGAGTGTACACTCTTCCTTGTAATGGACCTGGTAGCACACCATCTTTCAATATATCTTTGAAACTACCTCGGTCAGATATGGAAAGAATGCACATGCATTGGAAGGGCACCAAAACTTCCATTAATGCTTATAACCCTAAGAATAGTTGATGTTGGGTTTTGATGTGTTCCTGTGTTCACAGATGTTTTGAGGTCTCTATGAAGGGGGCAAAATGCCTCTGCCACTTTTCAAATAGTTGCAAAAATTTGGGTATGCCCCCTCAATTTGGAGACATTTGTGGGATGCCCCCCTTATTTCAAGCATTTTGGTCCCTTATCCCAGGTTCTACTACACACTAAATTCCATTTTGTGTATAATAATCCTAGTCAGTCATTCAAATCCTAATTCCTATTACGTGATGTTCTGCATACAATTTCTATTGTTTGAAGCCCCCCAAGCTTGAAGCAATGCTCTCATACTCGACTATTAATGTTTAACAAGCATAATGATGAAATTGTTTGATTTGTTTCAGTCAAGCATTTCAAACATTCAATATTTTCTTGAGGGTTTACTTGGAAGGTGCATAGGAAAGAAGAGGTCAGAATTGTCATTTTCCTCTTTGATATGATGGGGACAATATGATCCCCACAACACACCTGCACTCTACCCATCATTTCTGCAATGCTGCCACGAGATTTAGGATGTTGCTGAGGAAGCACTCCTGCTGCTGCTTTCCAAGTTAATACTCTGTGGTCAAAACATAAAGAAAGTTAAAAAGGGAAAAGCTAAAATGGATAAACTATTACTTTAACTATTATAAGTTAATGCTCACCGTTCCCACTTAATAAAACAAAAACATGAGAAGTTCAATGCAATTTTCTACATTTGGGATAATGAAATTCAAAACTGCAAAGGTTTTTTCAGTCTTATTCCTTATGGTTTTATTTATACTGTAATAATCAATTGTGATCTAGCTTCGGAATAGAAGTAGCTACAAAGCATTATGTCTTCCTTTGGTGTTTAGAGAACAAAGCCATATCATTCTAAGTTCTCAGGTTTTTATTTCCAATTTTCAGCTCTTTTCTTCATTTTAACTTTGTTTGATAGAAATAAAATTCAAAATTATAGTACAATTATCAGATGGATTATGGGATCAAAGGAATGCCAATGCAAATTCAGCACGTTGTATATAGTTTTGAATTTTTTAGCTTTGCTTAGTATACTTTAAGTTATTTTTAATTTATTTTGTATTTTAAAAATTTAGAAATTATTAAAAAACTTGGAGAAACACTTAGAATATATGAAAATCATGTGCTTTCTCATGTTTCTTTTGCGCATGCTACAATTTGAATTCTTTTGACTTCGTTTTACTCTGGTTTATGCTGTACAAGCATTTGCAGTCTGAGTTTGTGATTGATTTTGTACGAAAGGTACTGATATTGTTATTCTTTGAATGTAGGGATGCCTTTTTGCGTCCTCCATGCACTTTGGTTCAACCATCTATGGAGCATGCCTCAAGTGAATCACTTCCCGTTCCATCTTTTGGTAAGTTACTGATGCATTATTTTCCTCCAAGGGAATCTCAGTATGAAATCAAGAATTGTGCATATGAATTTGGATTGAGAATACAAAGTTTTTGTGTTTAATTCAGCCTGCAGCTCTGCATGACATATAGCCAGTGAAGGCACAGCCATTGTTCTTTGGATCTGAGTATATATGGGCTCTCGTGCCATGTTCACAATCTTGATTTCTCCTTATGCTATTTGTCTGTGTAGTTCATGGCGGTCCCTTGCAAATCCTCTCTTTAGGAATATTAACTGTTTTTGGATTACCCCTTCTTTCTATGATTCTTTTCTTTTACATTTATGTTTTTGTGTTTAACTATTTTAATAGCCTAGGGACCTCTTACCTATTTTCTTCTCTATTGTAACTGGTTATACTTTCAAGTCCCATTGAATTTCTTTGGTCACCAGTGCCCCTTTAAGTTACTGTTTCATCAATACAGAAGAAATACACTAAAATCTTCTCCTCTTTATTGGTATCTTGCAAGTCAACAAGATGTGAGACAGAAGCATTTGGTGCTGAGAACAAATTTAAATTTTTTCAATAAAACCAATTTAATTGATTAAATTTCGGTGACGGATTTACCATTTTCTCTGGCCTTCTTCTGACTTTTTATTAGCAGGAAAATATTCAAATTACCTGTAAGTATAACGGTGAGTTATTTGCATGAGTTGATAATTTATGGCATATGCTGAGTAAGTGTTGTCTTGATTTTTTTCCTGGTTGTATCTTGCGAGTTTCTCAAGAGAGATGAATCTATTCCAGTGTTCATTTTTGTATTTAAAGTATCATTTATGAATTAAAATACAACAAATGAAGGAATTTCAAAAGAATATGAATGGGGAATCTTGTCCATCTTATTATTGCATGGGGTTATCTTAATGCCAAATATATCGAGCAATTTGGCTTGGTCTTCCTCGAAAGGTGACCATAATAGATAAGTGTGGAATTGAAGTTCATGGTTATTAATGACGGGCAACATGCAGTACAAACAAGTGCAACTCCTCTAACAAAAGAAAGAGAAAAAGTAAAAAGTGAGAAATACTTCATATGCCTAAGGGAGTATTGACCTGGAAGAACAAAGACATCTAAGGGACCCATTCTGTTTAGCTAAGCATGAGAGGGCCCAAAATCTATCCAAAGCAAATTCCAAAGGACTGATTTGCAATGAATATATGTTATATAATATTATGTATATAGAAAATACAGGTTCTGAATATAAAATGTTTGTGGATCCATTGCATATTAGTATTTATATAGGAAAGATAGGGTTAAATTCTGATATGAATATTGCTAGCCTGTTTAGTGATTTCATTGGAATCCTTTTCCTTTGTAAATCTATCTGAAGGTAGAGAGGTTTCTAGAAAAGTATTGCTCTACACAGAATACTCAAGCTGAAAGGATAAGGTGATGCTCTACACATTCGCTTTATGTTGTTTGGACAGGAGCCTGTATAACATTTCTGATTTTGACAACAGCACTTTTAAAATTTTGGAAATGGAAGAAAAGCACACTGACATGCACAAATATATGTTTTTAATTTTATTTTGAGATGGTAAGGCTCAGGGTTCAAATTCATGCCACATGGTCATTAGTTTGCCTGAGTTGGAAGTTTGTTTACTGGAGAATATCTCCAATGGGGTATATGCACTGATTGTCTGTTTATGTAGCATAATTTATTTACGCAAAAGTTTGTTGAGCTTCTATCATAGACAAGGGTTATCTAGAAACCTTCTGCAATTGGAAATAGGTACCCATACTTGCTTCTCTCAAATCTAAATGGCTATGCTCAACTGTCAAAGTGACATGATCAATCAGGCTTAAGCACAACAAATATTTGCTTATATCTTTATCTGTGGAGAACTTGATTCGTGTGTTGCATCTTGGCAAGAGGACATGCTTTATTCATGCCAAATTCATGCCACATGGTCATTAGTTGCCTGAGTTAGAGGTTTGTCTGCTGGAGAATATCTCCGACAGGGTATATGCACTGGTTGTCTGTTTATGTAGGACAAGTTCACAAAAAATTGTTCAGAAGTGTTATCTAGAAATAGATACGGGTACAATACAGCACAGATACGTGTTAGAAACTGTACCCACGTGTATTAAAAAAAACCATGATTTTCTAGCCGTGCAGATACTGTATGATTTGATTTTTAAAATCTGATGTGAATCTTCTTAAACTTAATTTTATAGAAGTTTCAATTGTGCAAGTTTTTAATTCTTTTTTTTACAAATAAAACCTACATCAAATGAGGAATACAAATGAAATATTTTTCTATTTTAGCAACCCATTTTTCTGGATCTGAACTGTATTATTCTTTTGGTGTTATAATTTTATTATGTTTTTATAGATTTTAATAAATTTATTGTTTATAATTTTACATTTTTATTTAATATTTATATTATGTTTAAATTTGCCAATAGTGACATGGTGTGATGGTTAAGGTGTTGTGTTGTTATCCTTGACATCAGGGTTCAAACTCTCTTGGGGTGTAATTGTTTTTTACTTGAGGATTATAAGTTCTGAAGTGAACAACTATTGATCCCATAATATCACATATTTGATAATATTTTGATTAATATGTGAAACGAATATATACAAGATATAACATTAATTCATTCTAGTACTAATATGAATAATCACAATTGACTGCACAACTATTGGACCCTGCACAACTAGCACAACTAGTGGCCCCTCTTCCCTAAATTATTATTTCTATTTTAATTTATATTTACTTATTTTATTATAGTTTTAAATTTTTAATTAAGATTTAAAAAAATAATGGGAAAGCGAATTTTTTATTTTTAAATTTAGATTATTATTATTTATTTCATTGTTTATATTTGTTTTTTAAAATTTTAATATATTTAAATATTTTTTATTTTTAATTCACATTTAAATTTTACTCTATTTTATTTTAATTTAGATTTAAATGACATTATTGTTGATTTAATTATAGGTTATAGTTTGTATATTGTTTTGCATATCGTAAATCGTTAAATCCTCGAATTTCAAGATGAAATTCGGTGAAATTCAGTGAACTTCAAAGAAATGCTGAAAATTCAGTCTCCTTCGCCCTAATTTTCGAATGAACAAGGGCTTATCATTCTTTTCTACAATCTGCGGTGTTCATTGAGTAGTGATGGATCAACGAGGACGACTGACGGGTTTTTGATGTGCTTTTGTTGGGTTTACTTCGATCTACGCCACAAAAGTTCGAAACCCGGTATTGCAGGTGAGTCGGGCTGCAAAGGTAGACTGCTACTTGTTTAATAATCCGAATTCCGAAAAGCTCCTCCAGAGTATGGGTTCAATGGGTTGTGCAATTTTGTCGTGAATTGACTCGAGGATGGAATAACGAGAGGCAATGAGGGGTGTCTACGGAACTGCTCCTTCACGGTCTCATAAATTGAATTTTTAATGGAAGGAAAGAGATTTTAATTTAGGTTTTGTTTTTATTTTCCAAATAAAATTTAATATCTTTATATTTTGGTTTTTTAAACGATGTTGATTTGTCTTCTTATTAATATATTAAAATATAATATTTTGAATATTTAAATTAATTTTTTAATTATATTTATTGTTTAATATAAAAATTTAATATTTTAAAATATTCAAATTAGTTTTTTAATTATAATATATTTATTATTTGTATACTATTAAATTTAAATTAAATTTTTAAACATATTTATATTATAATGTTTTAAAATTTATTATAATATATTCAAATTTAATATAAAATCGTTTTATATTTATAGGTTTTTTTTTTAAAAATTTAAATTTATATAAGACAAATTAATCACGAATTTCCTAGTGATGAGCTAGCTTTGTCCCTTTTACCAATTACATACCATTACAAAATTGAAAATTTAATTTGTCGTAAGTTCAGGGCATCAGGCAAGCTTTACTGCCTACCTCACCATAATTTAGTTGGCCTATTTTAACTATCAAAATATATATGGTCTTATCGTGCCCAATTCCATTTCTCTTGTTGATTAAATGCATAACACACGAAAGAAGGAAGCAAATGAAGAATTATATTTTTAGAATGTAAGATAAGGCAATTCAGTGCTCTTTACAAGATTTGAATCTCTTTTCTCCCTCCTTGTAAAAGAAATATTAAGGAATACAAAATTTAGTGCAAAATCCATGAAAAAATATGAATATCCAATGGTTTCTCCTAAATATTGTATTTTTTATTTATTTTTTCATTTTCCCGCAGCTACTAAAAAACTTTGGCCCAGTATCTATCCTTTGGAACCTCAATCCTGGCAAAAAGTTGAGGGTGTTCCTATGATATGCTTGCACTCTTTGCAGACCAACCCTTCACCTGCTCCTCCAGCTTTGGCTTCACAGACAGTTGTTCAATGCCAGCCTATCAAGGTAAAATACTTGAATGCTAAATAAAAACTTGATCTAAAAGATGTTCAGAAATATTTATTGAATGGGTACATAAATTTTTATTTAAAAGATGTTCAAAATAATTTTTTGAATGGGTACATAAAATATCTATCTAATAGATGATATAAGATTATTAATTGAATGGGTATATTCCATTTTTTTCAAGAAGCAATTGCTCACAACAATTTGGCTGTTGTAGATAAATCTTAAAGAGGACTCGTTCTTAAGAATTGCCTCTTTCCTGGCTGATGGCATTGTCGTAAATCCTAGGGATATTTTACCTGATACTTCAGTGAACAATTTTTACTTAAGTCTCAAGGAGTTTGACCTTACAATACCAGTGGATGCTGCAAAGATAGATCAAGAAATTCGTAGCATTGTTGATAACTGCTTCACAGGGGCGAGA
>VDFB02179234.1:108240118-108255818 GCA_007258455.2 Sequoia sempervirens
GACCAGCAGAGCCGCAACGGAATTACTTAGCCAACCGAGCTAGGGCCCCCGCCCTAATGTATCCACCTTTTAACTCATTAAAAGTTTATTTATTTTCCTAGATATATCTTTTAACAACAATGAGATCAAATTCCTTGAAGTTTGACTTTGTAGGTGAAGGAGTGATCATTATGTCTAAAAGTTTAGCAAAGAAAACTCTTGAAAGTACACAACCTTAAGCTGAAAACTTTATATTTTGACTTTAGTTTTCCTTGAATAAAAAAATTAGAAGAATCCATATTCCTTTAACATTTTAAATGCTCAATACATTCGTGTAGCTATGTTGCCACTTTTTTTGACACACTTTTTTGTATAGTTAAAACATGTTTTCTCAACAACCATAAATATCCTTCAAGACCCCTACAATTTTGGTTTGCCTTCGTATCCTTTACGCTATACATAGCTCTCTTTTTTAACTCAACCTAACATTTGAATGACAATTAAAAATGTTAATTATTACATAACTATGCATTTCAACATGAATATTGGATAATGACATCATAGTACATGTCAATTAAAAAAACATGTAAAAAAATTATTGATGACTTCATGAAGATATAGAATGATTCATATGTGTCCTTGTCTACCAAAATATTTTCTATTTTCTTATTATCAAAATAATTTCATGACATCTTCAACAATATGGTCTTCCACAATATCAATAATTGGCATCCCATTAACCTTCAAAGTATATGTACAACATAACACAATGTTAGGGTAACAATGAGACCAAAAATAAGATTAAATAGACTAATTCCTTCAAAATTTTATTATCAATCACATTACATCACTAGGTCCACACATAAATTTTAATTTTAAGTATGTCGTGTAAAACTATCTATGCCAAATTTAACTAACCGACTATAGTAGTAAAACTCATTAGCAAAAGCCAATACTACTAATTCTTGACATAATATGTCTAAGTCTGTAAAGGCCTGTAAACCTTCATTCTAGTCAATTGCAATAGATGACATTCTACATAGCCCCATAAAAATAGTCAAACTAAACTTCAATTTAAAAAGTTAAGATTTTGATAATCATAAAAAAGATAGTTAAACTTAAATTTTATTAATAAAAAATTAAACACAAGTTCAATTACCTTTTGTGCTTAAATTTCATTATAAAGATAACTTTTATTACAATTATTCCTTCTACTAACTTCTACAAGAATGCTTTAGTTTTTAAGGTTGTTAAAGTATACCTCACCCTAGTTTTATACTATATATGTAATTAAGTTTCATGTGGAAATGCTACAAGTTTTAGGGCCACATGGTAAAATTAAAGTGCTTTGTGGGTGGTGAGGAGGTGAATTTAAATGGGTTTAATCAAGGGATACTAACCATAGAGTCAATTATTAATAAAATATTAATGTGTATGCATTTATGTCTAATTATATTATTATTTTGGATATTTTGTTCTAATTAGATTATAATAGCTAGTCAAGCATGTGATGATTACTTCATAATATCAATGGTAGTTGAATATAATATTATGAATAACCAACTAAAAATAATTGAACATTTATTATAACTAGTTGTCTTCTCATTCATAGTTTCACACTAATTTTATTTTAGATATACTAATTTTTTTGGTTGGTAATAATGTAAAGCACACCACATTTCTAGAAGACATTGATGTAAAAGGATTTAACACTATAGTTTGCAAGTTATGAACTTAAAGATAGTGACCAAAAGAGTCATTACCCATATGGAAAAGACCAATTCAAAAAGTTGGTTGCCAATTATTTCTAAGTGGCAAGGACAATTTAATTGGTACAAATGGAGAATGAAATGCATGACTCTTGATAATCTATATCTATCAGATTATTCATTTTGAAGTACAAAATTTGTAAGTTGGTAGTTAGTTATAGATTTGAACAATCCTAATATTTTTTTGTAGTTTAATGCAAGCAGGGAGTTATGTGTCTTTGTACATGGATTTGAGATACCAATGCACTATTCTATGATGGTTAGATGCTCTACTAGAGAAGTACTTATTACAAAGGAAGATTTTAATGACATTGTTAAATCTGTAAGTGGTATTTTAATATCTATTGCAAGATCTCTTTCCTCATAGATTATATAACAATTCCCTCAAAATGAAATACTTGAAGCCATGTCTATTGTGTATCCTCCATTTTAGGTCCTAGGTCATCGTCAACTAGACTTATTTCATATGAAAGTAATTACATTGGTCAGACATTTTTCGAAAAGTTCAAAATACAATAGAAAAAAATAGAAGGAATTATAAATGCAACTAAGCTTAGAGAATAAGCTAGTCATTTTGCAATAACTATGATGGAACAATTTGACTCCATGGAGAATCCCATGGAAGTGCGATCAATAAAAAGGGTTTGGGAAACCTTTGGTCAGAGTGAAATATTATGTATTTCATTATCAAGATATTTTAAACTTGTTCATTTATGTCAAACAATGATATTGGGGTCTATGGAGGATGAGATAGTTTTCAATGCATTGGGGTTTTTGAAATCAAATATAAGAAACAAACTAGATAAAAATTTGGAAAATTGCTTGAGGATGTATACAACTAGGTATGATGTTCGAAGTTTTCCTTTTGAAAGGGCACTCACAATCTAGAAGTCCATATGTGAAAGAAGAGAGTTGTGCATTTTAGAATTGTGAAAAAACACAAAACTATGAGCCATAGGATCAAACAATGAACAAAGACGCCTTCCACGCAAGAGATCTAAAAATAAAGAATTCCTATATTCTTCAACGAAAAACACCTACAAATGAACCTCAAGAATCTTCAAGGAAAATAGAAGTCCTCAAAGGTTGAGAGTTCGAGAGTAAATCTCAGAGTCAAAATCTCCAGGTGTGATAATACAATGAGGGTTGAGTGCTATATAGGAGCAACCCTAAATGTTAAAGGGATTAGATCAGGACAAGTGTGAACATCACATGTGATGAGACATAATGATCTAATAATAGCTCACTTGAGTTAACAAAAAAACACTTAGTTAACTTAATAAAGAACTCCTAAGTTTAGCTTAAGTGCATGAGAATAAATTAGACTAATAATTAATTAAAGGTTAACTAATTATTATCTAATGCATGATTACTCTAACACTCCCCTTAACATGAACTTAGGGAGTAGCTAAAAACCATAAAAAAGAATGCATGATGGGTCTCGACAAGCTAGGCTTGGTGAGGTACCCATGTACAAACAAAAGATCTCTCACAACTGGAGAAAAGGAGAAAACCACAGTGGGAGAAAACTCCTCTCCAGAAGAGAGAAAGGAAAATGAAGGACCGAAAAGCCTCCAAATCAAGGTGTTAAGGACTGAGAAGCCTCCAATCAAAACAATGTCGTGAAAAAGAGGAACATGTAAAACATCGCTGAAGCATGAAGAAGCTGTCGATTGTTGTTGAAAGATGACTGATATGGTACTGAAATGAAAAACCTCCAGAAATAGGAATGCAAGAGTGTCCATATGGTAAATGATCCATCTCATTGAAATGTATGTAACTGGCCGTTGATGTATGTTGCATTTGAAAGTACATAGGAACAAGAACTAGATACATAGATCACTCAAGCCATGAAACCAAGGAAGTATTAGCACCAAAGAAACCCCCCATAATGATGGAAAGGGAGAAAGGAAATGTACACTAAAACTGTGTGAAACCAATAAGTGCATGTAGGAGAAACAACCTACAAATAAAAGGGTGTGCAAACTAGGGCACACATGCATGAGGCAAGAATCACTAGAATTCATATTGTCATGGAAGGGACACTCACTTGACAAAGGTGTGATGGAAAACTAAAGGCAAACATCAACCCTCCCATGGAATTTTATATCATAGTGTGAATACAAAAGGCATAATAGGATGTGCAAAATCCCTAAAAAATTATACCCCAGAACATGGCACTTTATCTTAGTGCGTCTACATAATAAGAAGTGCATACAATGGAAGCCCATAATGTCCAAAAAGGGAATACATGCTAAAAATACAATTATTTGATAGAAGAAAAGGAAAGTGATAGCACCATAAAGAAGCACATGAAAAAACATGCACTTTAAAAAAAATGACATTGAAAACTTGGAGTTCGGATACAGAAGATATGGCCCGTTGAATGAGAACTGAACAACAACAACATTGAGAAAATAAAATTTTGGAAAAAGCTAGAATTCAAAATTGGAAAATACCTACACCATTGCAAAGAGCACAAAATTCTACCCCATTTCAAAAAAAAATTGCATTGGAAAAGACCATCGTATGGTTGAGATATGGACTTCAGAATATTAGGTGCAAAACTGAAAAGCCTACCGAAGAGGGGTTGAGTAGGGAAAAAAAAACTCTTTTGCCAAATTTGTCAAAAATACCTCCAAAAATAGAGGTCCACCAAATTTAGTGTGCTGATAAAAAAAATTTCTTTAGTTAGGTTGCATGTGATTTTATTTTGCAAAAAAATATATTACAAAAAAATTGCATGTTTTTATTTTTAAAGAAAAAACAACAAAAAAACTTATATATTTAAAAAAAACATATAAAAAAGCATGTTTATTTTGGGAAAAAGGAAAATAGCCTATAAATTACATTAATAACAATAGTAATTAATTATAAAAGTGCCCAAGAGGGTCTAATTACAAAAGGATTTTTTCTATTATGCAATTGCTCTTCGTCATCTGTCAGCATAGTCACCTTCCATCACTGACACCTTCCTATCAGGTCCCACCAAAGTCTTTGCCATGACTCCGTTGTGTCGAGGGGACACCAAAGTAACTCTCTCCGATATGGCATTGTCTCTTCTATGATGTTCTATCGGAATGTCAAAGAGACGCTGAAGCAACTCACACCGATATAAGGTCTCATCAATATACCTTGCGGCTTTGAGCGGGTGGTCCCTACTGCCTACGTGTCATCCCTGTCATCAACGTACAACAAACATCACCAGTGTGACTTGATATATTGACCAAACACTCATCGCCACATGTCCTACTAGCGTCATCCTTCACCATCGTTTGGTCCCACCTTATCGACATGTCGAAGAGACTAATCGTTTCATCTCGTCGATATCCATCTATCTTCTTGATGAACCTTAGTGATGTCATTCTCCACTAACTCCTGCCACCATCATTATGTCGAAGAGACTCTTAAGACTGGACCTCATTGAAATTCCACTGTCACCTCGATGCGGCTTCATCATCCCATCGAAGAGACCTAGAAATGACTCCTACCGATGTGGTGAAGTCTCTTCGATAAACGTTAATCATCATTTGTTCACATGTCACGTGTCATCATCTAATTTGACCTCAAATTCATGCTTCAAGACATCCACCTTTATGTCCTTGCCACACGTCAAACTCCCACTAGCCCATGGGGTCAAACTGACTCAACGCTTTTATTCGGTGGGATGGCAAGCTGCAGCCACTTGTCCATTTATGTCGCATCATTCACCTTTTCGTAGTATTGAAGGGACTCATTATTTTGTCCTGTTGACATGTACCAGTCTCTTCGATGAAGTGCTTGTCGAGATGTCAAGGGGAATAGCCACTAAGTCCCGCCGAAATCCACCTGTCAACCTGATGAAGGACCTTCGGCTGATGCAAACTCTTGTTACCTATCGTTGTTTATCGGGTGTTGGGGATCGAGGATCCCATGAACACCATACTACGCAGAGCTCAAGCAGGTAACTGACAACCATACATCCGAACAACGAAGAACAAAGCCCTTTCGCGGGTTGGGATCCTCGCTTCCTTCATACAACTCATCATTCCTTTCAATAAGGTGTGAGCCTCCCTATTGACCTGCGAACACCAAAGCCATTTCGGGGGTTGGAGTTCTTGAATACTTCATACACTTACACCTACTACCACATACTAAGTAAAGGTTAGTATGAACCTCTGAAGTCTGATTGCTGACAACTTCCAAACCTTCTAAGCCTTTTTCAAATGCAATCGGTAAGCAATACACCTGACAACCAATGCTCGATTACCTGCACAACTTCTAAGTTTTTTACCATGGCATTTGGTACATGATAAGCCCGAAGCCCGAACTCTGAAACATGCAAACTTAGCACAAATTTGACTAAGTCTTTTACACTAGATCTTCAATTGACTTCAATCAGGTACTTTGTTGCATTCTCCCCATTACACTAGTCTCCTCACTAACAGGATCGGTTCCATCTCTCCTATGATAAAGCATGTTTTTATTTTAAGTTAAAAAAACATAAAAAACAATTATATTTTTTTAAATAAAAAAATATGTTTTTAATAAAAAATATATATGTTTTTAATAAAAATAATAATTTTTAATTAAAAAAAATGTTTTTAATTATATTTTTTTAATAAAATATATATATTCTTTGCTAGCCGACAATCAACAATCACGACCCTTCTGATTTGAATTCTAAAAAGAATGCTCATTGTATGCAAAAAATAATGGATACCCAAAAAATATTTTAGTGCTGCCAATAAAACCCAAAAGCATTTTTGAATCCAAAAAGTAGAACATGCGATTTGTAAAAATCAAAAACTTCACCTGAAGGGAAAATAACTGTACTGGGCTATTTTGATAGATGTTTTTGCAAGATCTGTTTACTATTTGGAAAATCTAACAGATACCCATATAGTATTTCATGATTTTGAACAAAACCCATAAATTATTTTTCTCAAAAATACATGTAGCAAAATATATTGGCCATTTTGATCCAAAAATGCACCAAATCTAACTTTCTCGATAGCTCTACATCTAAAGGTGAGGTATTTTTCACACCAAAATATACCTAAAAAATGCCCACCTCTAAAATTTGCAAAAAAAAAGTAAAGGGGATTCTAGATTTGACGCCTGCAACCCTTGTTGAAGAAAAAAATCTCATAAATTGAGAAGGGGTTCGTTGAATCCATGCTCTGATACCATGTTAGAATTGTGAAAAACCATAAAATCACGAGCCATAGGATTAAAAAATGAACAAAGACACCTTCCATTCAAGAGATCTGCAAATAATATATGCTATATTTCTCAACAAGAAAAAGCTAAAGAGACTATCAAAAGATATGAAAGCTCCAAAGATAATTACAATGAGGGTTGAGTGCTATATAGGAGCAAAACCCTAAAAACATAAAAGCACTCCTAAGTTTAGCTTAAGTGCATGAGAATAAATTAGACTAATAATTAATTAAAGGTTAATTAATTATTCGCTAACTCATGATTACTCTAAAAATGCAACACTTCAAATGTTAGTGGCAGTGGTTCAAATGACAATAACACAATGAATGTTGAACTTGAGATGCAATTAAGCGGATGTATGTAGGGTGAAGAAAACAAAGACAAACTTAGAGTCAAGACGGTTCACAATCTCATCATCAAAGTGAGGACCGAGAGGTGAATTGGAAAATGCAAGGGATTTAGTAGTTTTTAGGTATTTATGTTGCATTTCATGAATCATATTCCAAACTAGAGTTGATGATATTTTAGATTGTATTCCATGAAATTATGAATCATATTGAATAAATTAATGTAATACTATTTTCCACTGTTCTAATGTAGAATCTAAATTTTAAACATTATTTTCAAATTGGTTAATTAGTTATTAAACACAATTTTCAATTTTCATTTATTAATTAACATATTAATAATTTCATATTTTAATTGTCATACTAATAAGTTTTACATGTACTCAATGATTCATCATTCAACTCAATGCTTAATAACATATTAACAACAATAGCATATACAACATTAGCAATTGTTTAATGTGTATTGAGTAATAGAAACCAAAGTTCTTTTGAATTGAGAAAATAAATAATACAAACAATTTGAACACATTAATGAATTAGAGTTTTGTATTGATTTTCAAATAAAGGAATACATAGAGGCAATGCAAAATATTGCTTAAAGATAACTCTACATAGAGTCGATTTGGAATCTCATATTACCAAATCATTCTATCAGCATTTGTAGTGTGCTCCACTGTTCATTTGATGGAAGTTCCATTTATTGTAATTGATAATGTTTGACTTGAAAATTTGTTAACAATTCATGTTTGAAATTGGAACTTGACTTGAATATTTCAATCAAAGTTGCATTCAAGGTTATCAGTGGTTTGATGGAATCCAAGAAGTTTTCCTCATCTGAGTTATGAGGAAACTGATCCAAATCAATCTTCCTTGTATCCTCCATCTTCTTCCTGAAATAATCCTTTCCAATGAATCAATTTGTTGTGTCCAAAGACAAGAGCAAGATAAGTTCTATCAAGTTCCTTACCTTTTTATCCAAACTCTTCATCTTTTTTGTAGCATGACCCAAAAATTCCTCTGTTTCACGTATTCTCAAAATTTCTGAATGATAGATGACACCTTCATTGAGGCATTAATCAGGTCATGACTTCCTTTAGATTTCAATTCATTGTCACTATCTTTGTAGACTGTTTGCATCAATTGATTTGCAATTCTCTCTTGAAATCACATTTCTATTGTCAACTATGTATTTCTTGTGCTTCCTTTTATGTACTGTCAGAGAATCAATCAATTGAAACAATTCACACACATGATCAATCCTCTACATTATTTCCTCCCAAATATTTTGTTTCATAAGCCTCATTGTTTCTCTACAAAATGCTGTTAACTTATTTTGACAAGACTTTATTTGATTTTGTGCTTCCCTCAACTCTGCCACTTGTTGATGGCGATTTTGGCACAACAACAATGCAAACATAATATTGCTACTCTGCTTCTCCTGAAAGAGAAAGGCAACACATGGATGCCTTAGCTCCCATAATATTGGTAGTTGGGTCTCAACTGTACTGATGTTACTCAGTGGTCAATGCAACAATAATATTCAAGGGGCCTGCTAGTGTTAAGCTTCTGGATTGTTCTAAGATCAAGCATGAAATGAAACCTACTTTAACTGGGGTTTTAAAGAAACAACAAAAGATAGATCAGGGTTTTGAAATAGAAAAGAACAACGGTTCATCCAATCTTAACCAGACTTGTTAACTTCAAGGAATTTGTAAACCAAAACTGTAGAACAAGATGAGCTTGTGATTGACACACATCCTCTTTCATTCACAGTGCTAATTCGCATAACGGATTTTAATTACCATTTAAATAAAACATAAAACAATATTTCATTCCTTGAAGATTTCACAAATCGAATGATCAAATTAAGAGAAACATCATTCAGGAACACAATAAGAAATAGATTAAACTCTGATTATTTCTACTGCTATTAAACAGATAAACAATATTTACAAAACTGGCACAATCACTAGTGTACAGAGAATCTGAAGCTCTAGATTGTTTCCAACTACACTAAGAGTACTTAGAGAATACATTACATCCTATACTAAAATCTTACTGCTAACCGAGAAGACAAAGAGAAGCTCTTATTACTCAGAATCAAGATGCAACACTCTCCTTCTGCTAGCTGACTAATTCCTAACAGTCCTAACTTTCTTTTAAATCCTTCTAACAAAGCTCTGTTTTTCTTCCAAAAGTTCTAACCTTTACCAAGAGGCAAGCATGCCTTATACACAAGATGTATCAACTTGAATGTGCTGTCCCTTGCACTAGGGTTTTACAAAATATCTGCTTCACTACATGAAGGTCGACCCTCTGATCTTTTTGAGGAAAGTCGATTGTGTATTTAATGTGAATCATTGTTGTCCATGCTGATGAAGGGTTTCTGGAAAAGATATGTAGATCTTTTGTTGTCGTAGTATTTACTTCAAGCCTTCGTGTCCATCCTTGAACTCCTTCTCAGGGTCGCCTTCAATGCACCATGATATCCCACCATTAATACCAACTGCCTCTGTAATCAGTGGTCGCCACAACTGTCTTCTGAGTCATGGCTTTCTTCATTGTAGTGGCCTTCTGCCCGCTCTGGGATTTTTGCGCATTAACCACCTGTTGGAAGCACTATCAGACCTCCTTGCCAATCTGAAACATCGTCTGAGCCAATCAATCGCCACCTGTTCCCAGAAGAAATCCACTCGGTCACACTCTATTAGTATTTCTTTCACAAGAGCGGTCAATTAGTCAAAGGCTCATCTTAGCTCTCTCTAATTGGACGATCACGTGCCACGTAGGATTCCTTGGTGGTCAAAAGTGGTCTGAATGGTATCGCATGTTGGTGAGACACCATCGGTGTCTCCCCGATGCGATATTACCACTATGCAGTTATTGGCATGACACAAGACAGTCGGTAAGACACTTCGACGAACCTTAGGATTCCAATGGTGATCCTCATTTTCACGTCGGGGAGACTATCGCTCATTGCTGCGACCTCATAGCAAAGTCTCCTTACTCGTATGGAGTCTCCCCGATTTCCTCGTATTGTCGCTGAGCTTGCTCCCTTACGTTTTGGTGCTACCTTTCCCTTCGCCAGGACATCTCTGCGAGCTCCTTTTTTTTATTTCGGTCAGACCCTGTTGAATCGGCAAGAGACTATGCCGATATTCCTTCATATCGGCGAAACCCTTCTGTAGTCATACCGACATGTATTCTTTCATTTCACATGTGTCACTGTAACCTCACCCCTTCGGCCAGACATTATGCCAAAGGCTTTACCCTTTGTCGACCTTAACCCTTTGGTGGGATCCTTCCGTGTTGGTAAGACTCCTGGCGAAACCTTTTGTGTTGTCCAAACCTCCTTGTGGTCATACTGATAGATGCCCCCTCCTTGTGCCTTGTCGGCGTGACCAAATGTACTCGCCAAGACCTCCCTCTGAAGGAAAGTCTCCCGCCAAAAGGTATAACTTTTATTAGGGTCGGTGAGACATGGAGAAGTCACTGAGACCTCTTGGTGGGGAGAAAGCCCTATGCCGATACATGAATCCCTTTGGTAGCGGTCAACGAGACATAGAGAAGTCACCGAGACTTCTTCCCGAAGGAAATCTCCTGCCGAAGCACTTTGCTTTGCTGACTGTCAGCGAGACTTAAAACCTTCGACAAGACCTCTTGGCGAAGAAGGTTACTCCCGCCGAAGTGGAATCTTTTTTTTTTTTCCGATAGAACACTCCTAGTCACAGTGACTTTGATTGATGTCATGCCGATAGTTGACTGCACATGAATTTCGCTCGTTGTGACATCTCTGGGGTCTTGCCGATTTTTGCCTTAGCTGATTTTTAAGATCAACTAGATTTGAAGAATGCCTTCCAACCAATCCCCAGCTAAGAAATATCATCAAGCGTAGGATTTAACCCTACAAAAAGGAAGGTCTACATTAGTCGTCAATAGCAAATAAGGCAAATTATAATAAAATCACCATTGCTTACAATTATTTTAGTGAATTCCTAATAAGAAGGAAAACCAATTTAGGTTGAGACAGAACCAAGATTAAATCAAATAGATCAAAAGTGAAAATCAGAAGGAAAAAAACACAAGAATTCCAAAGAGGAAAGCCAGTAACCAGAAGCAAAGAAATCAAAAGAAAAGGGGGACCCATTTTGATCTAGACCAAAGTGGGGTGGTTATGCAAGGCATAACACCACTAATCTTCATTGGTTTTTCTCTCTTCCTCCAATTTTTGTTCCCAATGTTTTTCTTTTCCAAGTTTTGTTTTAATTTTTCTAAAGTGGCCTTTTCATCATCATATTTCTTTATTCCCTCATGTAAGCTTTGATTCTACCACACCCCGTCTTGTTGTTACTGATTTACTTTTTCCTTCACAGGTAAATAGGATGGTAAATGCAATCATGATTTTGAAAAGTTTGTTAAATAAATGGAATATTGAAATAGGTATTAAGGTATTATTGCCTTGAAAGAGTAATTATGTTTACATTGATGATGAACATGTATTGCTTTATGAATATGCTAAAGTTTTATGATGCATATGGATTTCTTATGAACGTCTAACTACCATTGCAAATGTGCTAAGCTGGTTGCAGGGATAGGTTCAATTCTCCGAAAGGGAGGGGAAGTATCACTCAGGAGAAGTGATTGGTTGAGTAACTTTTATGAAACTTATCTGAGCTTAAACACACACTCACAGTAGAATGGTTGAGTCTGGACATAGTATTGGGAATTGGTAAGTGATCCTTTAGAAAATATGTGTTTGCATTAGTAAGGGTCTTGATTACTGTTGAGTGCATTCTTGGATGATGTTTATATGTTTGCAACTTATAGGTTCTTTATGTTACTATGCTTTATTGATGTGGTGAACAAACGATGAATGTATGTATATGTATGCATATGCATGTCGACGAAAGACCATACACATGAAGGAGTATGTACATGAAAGTGCATAGGTAGATGTACCTATGCGCAATTATGAATGAGTTGCAAATGAGTATGGTATTATCAAACGGATAATACAACATGTATGTGTATATGTATATATATACAATGCATGTATGTTTCCTATCAATAAGATAGTAATTGTTTATGTGCTTGATTGTGCAATCAAATGTATATATATATATATATGTATACATGTGCCGAAACATACGTATGTATGACTAACGAAAATGTCCATACAGATGTATCAATATATGTACATGCATGTATACATGTACATAGAGGAATATATATATATATGAATGTTAACTTGATCTTATTCATTTAAGTATCAAATGTATATAATTCAATCAATGAGTTTGCAAACATATGTTTTTGTTTGATGAGGCGATGATTTATATTTGATATATATGCGTATACACACACACACCATCACATCATTATTATTATTGTACAAAAAATATATGGATATATGCATCGAATGATGCATTCCTTTATGAGTTTGTGAGTGGTATATATAAATATATATTATGTATATATTGTATATGAAAATTGATATTTAAATAAGTGTTGATATTTGAATAGAGTGCTTGATATTTATAGTTCAAAATACAAACATTTTGTGAAACGTAGAATGAGGAAAATAATGCATGATTTATGGCTACATGGTAAAGACAATATTTTTGGAAACTTAAAGGTTGCCATTATTATGTGAAGTGTTGTTTGTGAGCATAAGCCGCACATAGAATCAAGGGGAAGTATCTTAAATACTAAGTGTTAATTTGTAGCTAAGACTATGGCGTAGCCTTAGTATTTAAAGTTGAATTGTATATAAATACTATGCAAAACACAAAGGCTGATTTATATGCAAAGTAGTGTGCATAAATAAAGGCCGATATAGAAGTAAACCATAGTCGATGTTTTATGGAAATGAATCTTTATTATTAAGCAACAATTTACTTCCAACTGAGAACACTTATATCCAAGATGTAAAGTGATGGAATATAAAGCCTACTTCATAAAGTATTATCAATGCATGATAATAGGAAAAGCAAATAACTAGGCACAAGTTGGTCAAAGCACCATTTATACACTATTATTATGAAGTGACTCATCTTTCCTTTGTTGCTCAATAAAGCTATGACCTAGTCGAAATAGTATAAGTGTTGCCTATAAACAAAAAACTATTTCAATGATTAAAACTGTGCCAAAGAGATAGGGAGGTTGGCTGCAACATGGCACCAAATTATGAGAGCTCTATTTTCTATAGAAGTCCATTTTAGATGCAAGTTGATTGTCATCATTTGGGAATGTGCACATTTGAATCAGTCTTAAGCCGCTATCAACTCAAAGAGTCGATTTGTAGTAAATTATGGTGAATTTATACTCTAGATTTCTGCCACCTTTTAGCTGTGTTACGAGTCGACCTACATGGAGAAAGTTGTCGATTAGCATGCCTTTTCTGTAGGCTGCAAAGTCTCCATTTTTTGTATAAATAGAGAGGCTAGTTCTCTAATTTGGACACACTTTTCTGCAAATCTATTCTGTTGCAAATATTCCGAGAGTTGCATCTTTGAGAGCTAGAGTTATTTTGTGAGAGTATAGTGTTACTTTGTGAGAGTATAATGTATCTCGAGTAAGAGGCTTTAGTGAAGAATTGCTTTGAGTTGATAAGTAAAGCTAGTAAGTTGTTGTTGGAAGGTTGTGCGTCAAGTTAGTCAATTGGGTTAAGTGTATTACAGGCATGAGGATCTAATCTTCTTTTGTTTGTCTTTTATTACAAAAAAATGAGTTTGATTGCTTAATTGGATTTTCTTGAGAATACTTGCATTAGTGAATCATAGCATTTACTTATGAAAAGGAAAAAAAAGTTGTTTTATACTTTTCTATGAAAGTATTTATAGATACTCCATAATAGGAGTGTTTGGTTATCATTGGTATTATATACCAGGAATTGTGAAATAGGATTAGCTTAAAGGAAGTATCTTATTACTCCTATTTTCCCTATACGGGAAGTAGATATTGATGATCTATACATAGATAGTTTAGACTGTGTATAATGCAAAATATGTCAGTGTCATGAAGCAACTTGGCACTATTATCTAATTATGCTAGAAAGCCTTGGGGATGATAAGGTTTAGCTATATAGCCATAGTGATGGTATGCAAAATATGGCAGGATGTGATGTCATGCAAACCACATCAATAATCTAACCTTGTATGATCACTTGATCATTACTTTTCACTCGAATGAAACCCTAGGTTCAGAATAACCTATTTGGGTCGAGAAGTTTATTTGATTTAAGAATGAAACCTTAGGTTGGGTTATGTAATAGACAACTCATTGAAACCTATAGATTGGGAATAACCTACTTGGTTGGGTTTGAACATTTGGTCTTATTGGAACATATAGGGTTAGATTAGCCTATATAATCAGACTAGTCATTGGTTGATGACTTTATCCTAAGATTAGGATGTATCAAGGTTAAACCTCACCTTTGTGATTTAGCTAAACCACTTAAGTTTATGAGATATTATATGATTGGAAGCATAGGTGGTATTACCTATTGAGTTAGAGTTTCTACTTGATTAATTGCTTAAACACTCTTGATATGAGGGCTGATGCAAGAAGTTGGGTACACAAAAAGCTCAAAAAGTGGAAGTGTTTTTGCTGTTTTTCAAAATTTGTCACACTTGACTGAAAATTTGAGGCACTTACACAATGAATCTTAGAAAAAGTCAGTACTATGAAATTTATCATTTTAAATCTAGTTTCCAAATATGTAAATTATTCAAATACCCAGATTATAGAAATTAAATTTTGATAGGGATCTATAAAAACCACTTTTTAAAAGTCCCTTTTTTTTACAATACCAAGCATGTGTACAGACAATACTTTTTGACCCAAATATAAGTATTTTGCTAATTAATTTTGGGAAAAGAGAGCTAACATGAAGTTTGATCTGAATTTTTTTTTGTAATTTTTGGTTGAATATATATTTTTTAATTAAATTTATATTGGCTATAATTGCTGTTTTTTAAAATCAACGTGTACGAACAACATAATTGGACCTAAACTAAACATTTTTTGACTTTTTTTTTTCATTGTGTAGATAATTGTCTGAAGTTTGATCCCATATATTTTTTTTACAAAAAACTTAACCAAAAAAAAGTTATTAAAAAACAAAAAAAAGTCTGATATTTCAAGTTTAAAGACTAGTTTGCTTAGAAATTAATTAAAAAATAGCAAAATATAATCCAATATTAAAAAATATATATTTGGAAAGTATTTTTCTCTAATGGGTTTTAATTTTATAGATTGATTCAGAAAAGAAGTCCATTAGCCATGTTGTCAAAGTTGGACATTCTTCTTCAATCTGCCTTAGTTTTTTAGTTGTAGGTCAAAGGCTAAGACTCAGATTGCCAAGCCTTTCCCAAGCCTAAAACCAGGGCTGGATGTGGT